>JAULCB010261402.1:0-12192 GCA_032358575.1 Dendronotus rufus
TTAATCTAGGTTCCATCTTTAGAATAAATGGAAAACCCGTGCGATTTTGCTTCATTTTCGACCGGAAGCTGCCACAAACCAAAACAAAGGTGAAAATCGGGAAAATCCGTGCATAAGCATAGCTGACGTTAGAAAACGAATCGTTTAAAAAAACGTCACTAAAAGTCGTTCTTGAGCTTCGGCAGTGTTTATGATGCAATGCAAGATTATTAATTTCTTAACAAATAAAACAAAGATTCTTGGGGAATTGAGTTAAAATTTTTATTTCATAAAGGTTGTTTATAGAAAGAAGCTCAGATTCACATTTGAGTAGAACCTGTCATAAGTTCTATTTTTTTCATTTTATGGATTTGAAACTGAAACAAATAATTAATGTGTACAACCATGTTTTTAAATCTTAAAATATATTTATTTTGTCTTACACAGGTCGGCATCATGAAGGAAAAATATGATCATGTCAACATGCTAAAGAATCTGCCCAGTGAATTCCGAGCCTTTTTAGAACACATTCAAATCCTAGATTATTTTGAACAGCCAGATTACAACATGCTTTCCAATCTGTTGGATCAGTGCATGCGAAGGAAAAACATTCGAGACTCTGATCCTTACGACTGGGAAAAAAACACAACAGACACATCAATTACCATCACAAATACATCTGCCCTACATGCTCTCAAACAGACCAAGTAAGTAACATTTCTTTTTTCAAAAGGTAATTTGGGAATGGATTTAAAAAAAGGGACAAGATTTGTAACACCATTTTAAAAGAAATACTGGAAGTGGAGTAGTTTAGTGGTTGAGGCTGTTTACTGTCACCACCAAGTTAAACAATAGTTTGAACCCAAAATCTACACACACCACTTCTTTATCATTTTGGGGCAAGAAACTTTTTAGTCCTGTTGGATCACTCGACCTAGAGAATGTGTGTGAGGAAAAGGAATTTGTGATTAACTAGCCTATCGCTACTTCTTTCCAGTTTATGCTACATGAAGTAATCTTATTGGAAATTTGCCACGAAGCCCTAACAGTAACAGTATGAGTGTTATATAATTGTTAAGAATGTTATGTTTTTAAGAATAATGATATTTTACCATTATTGATTTTACCATTCTTCAATAATTTTTAATATTTACACTTTCAGTGTACTAAATGCTGGACCAACGACACCGTGTTTGGGTGGTGCCACAGAGGCAATGGATGAAAATCTGAGCTACCAAGATGGAGAGGAACCTTTGAAGAGGACAGACGTCATTCCACTGAATGAGGTGGACAACCGTTATGTGGAGGAAGGAGTCGTCGTTTTGTCAAGGCCAGACACAGATGCCCCACCCCCTAAATATGAACAAGATACTAAAACTAAAGAAAAATCCAAGGATGGCGAAAAGAAATCTGTGAGGAATGAGAGTAGTTTGAAGAAGACTGGCGATGACGTCGGAAGTGGAAAAGAACTCGGACAGAGAAGTGTTGGAGGAACCAATACTCTGAAACCTGCTCAAGGTCAAGGGCCTGGAAACCTTAAAAGTACCGGGTCGGGAGCCAGTGTGGAGGCCGGGCTGTATGGTGTGCCGTCTAAAGGTGGTGATAAAGAAGTTACTGCCTGTCCCGGAGATCGGAGACCTCCCCCTGGGCCGTCTATTGGCCATGGACTTCCATCCTCTGTATTTTACTCGTCCACCAACAGGAGTCGGCGTCTACCGGATGGCCAAGACAGTGGCAGCCTCGACTACTTTTCCGCAGATAAAGGTCAAGGCAATTTAGTTCAAAGCCAAATAATTGCAATCGATTCACAAGAGGCGAACAATGAAAATGAGAATAGGATTGATAATCAGCAAGACTTAGCAAGTCGGGCAGCGATCACGTTCGCTCTAATGCAGACGGATGATAAAACACATACGCAGTGCGATGAGGCTGGAGAAGAAAATGCGACTCGAGCCGCTCCTTTTACCATGGCTAGTCAGTGGGGTGGTGCGTACGGCTCCAGCGATGAGGGAAGTGATAATGAAGATAGTGACATTGATGGAGGAGGAGACAAAGGAAGGAAATCTGCCAGAGTTAGACGCCGTGCAATGATGAATACCTTAGCTGACGAAGACGATCAACAGCTCGATAGTATGGCCAGGAACTCTCTTGTCTTACTGGATGAACGAGATGGCCATGACACTATGCGAGCGTCTCTTGTGTTTGATGATGACAATGCCGATCTTGTGAAGCTTGTGAGCTCCGCTTCTGGATTAAGTAATGAGGAAGGCCGTGAAGAAAGAGTGGAGACTCCGGGAAGAGGTTCTGAGGCTTCTCATAAACACAGCCATCAACACGATATGCCATTTAGTTCTAGTCCCCGCAAAATGCCCGAAAAACTTGCCAAAGATATAGACAATCGTATAGGGTCACCTCTTAAACAAAGTAACTCTGGTAGTCCATCTAAATTTGTGTTCAAAAACCGTGAATCTGGTGAAGAGAAGCGTAGTCGTAAACTAATGGCCATGGGCAAACCTCCCATTCATTCTTTTAGTAAAAGAGACAAGGGCACAGACAATGCCGCGGCTATGGCTGGTGAGGCTGGGAAATTCCACTGCGGTACATACTCGGGCAATAGTTCAAGAGAATCCTCGCAGTCGTTTGTTTCGTCGTCCAAACCCAAGTCCATACTGAGGGACAAAAATTCTCAAAGTGAACGCAATTCCAATATAGACAATCGCTTCAGCACGGGTTCTTTGGACATTGGTACTGATGGCCATGTGCTGGTTACCATGAAAGACGAACCCAATGTGGCGCCGAGAGATCAAAGTCCCCGGCGGGGAGGCTTTTCTGGCCGTAGTGCTTCTTTCAAAATACTAGAGACGGATCAAAGAGAGCGAGCGAACCAACTCCATATACGACGGGTAGGAAGGCAAGGATCGTCCCCATCGCCTCGAACCCACACCGACCAGCGGGGCGTCGCCACGAGTGATGCCGACAGCGGCCCCATGCCAAAACCTCCTCCTGGGCACGCCCCTAAGAATGCTGTGGTTACTGCTAGGTGAGTAGCCTGCACATTCTACTTACTATAGAAATTCCATTGTGACAGCAACGTTACTTTGTAATGTTTGCTAATAGTTGTTGATCATCCGCCTTTTCATTTTATATGCATGACATCTATCTATATTTTATCTTTTCTTATTAAGTGAAGGTGTCAGATATTGATATTCTTTTCTTTAAATTATTATTTTATTTTGCTTAAATATGCATGCTATAATCATCTATATTTTTTCATGATGCACATATTATGAGTGTCTTTGCCATTGGTATCATTGAAAGTTTCAAATCTATTTTTCTTGAATTTAGTAGTTGGTTTAAAAAGTAGACATAACCACTTTGAAACAACGGTAACAACATAAACAAACACAACAACAGTAACACCAACATTAACAATTTAAAATATTGTAAGAACAATTTGGAGTATTCAATCTATCAAAATCACTATTTTGTCCTTAGATATTTGCTTGATCTTTTAGATCTTGTTTGTAAGATTCTTCAAATATTAAAATATAAGGGTTTAATGTATAAACTAACTTCCAATGGACAGAATTATCCTAAAATTATTTGTGAATCTTTTTCAATCAAGTATCCTCAAGTAACAATTTAGCAACAAATTATTTTTCAAGGGAAAATTAACAAAATTAACGAACGCTCTTCTTTCTGTAATTCATTTAAGATATAAAATTGAAAGAAGGGAATTACTATTAATTTTGGAATTCTGTCACGTGAAAGTACCGTTGTATATCTCTTTTGAAAAATAATTAAATCAAGTTTACTAACTTTAAACTATTTACAATAGAACATTGGCGCAGGTATCCTCATTTCAAGAACTTGGAGAAAGCTCGAATAGAAATCGAAGAGTTCAAGGATATTTATTGACAAGAAACAATTGGAATCACTCTGTCATACAGACTCAGAGTATAACAAATATATCACACTGAATTTAGCACTCACATTACCTAGCAGAAGGGTTAGTTTTGTTTTTCAGTAAGATATTTTAAGATGTTAAAGGAATTGTTCTATTTGTGGATTGTGTGAGAATAATTCTTTTGTCTTTATGTATTTCTTTGAAAATAAGAACTACAAGGTGAAAGTTAATCAGACTTGAAATTGAAATATGATTCAAGCTGTCAAGGCTTTTGAGGAAGAAGTCTTACAGAGATCATGTTTAAAATTATTTTGTTTTTTATTCTAGTTTATGCCTTTTCCGTTTCATGTGCACTCCATAAATGTAGTCTTTGATATTTCCTCCTTGCTTTCGATGTTGTAAGAAGAATTCATTCATGGCAGGATGGCACACTCCCTCATATCAAAATAGCAGCCCTTTAAAAAGTATCCAGTAAAATGCATGTAGTTGTACAAACCGATACATATTGTGAAGATAAGAACAAAACAAGGAGCCGGGTTTGCCTAATGGGGATAGATTGAATGACTATGACAACCGCATGAGTATGAAGAATAAGTCTCCTACTCTTCCCTTTCGGTCAAATTGGAAAAGATTCATAGGAAAACTGCTTCAGAATTATTCTCACAAATCCAGAAATAGTTTTCCTAATTTATTTCACCTCACATGTATCTCATTCCTTTAATCATCACAAACTGAGGGCTACTATTTTGTTGTTTACAGGCGCCGTCGATACAAATTGGCGTCGAGCAGCATGAGTCCGCGCGAGGCCAACAGCCCTTAGCATAGTCCACCAGATCCATCCACCCACCCATCCACCCATGTTGTTCTTTTGCCACATGTCTTTCTATTACGCTTAGTCATCGGAGCATCCACTGGCCACACCAGCTGTATTTTGTATCTCTATCAATGTACACCTCAAGACTTGAAATAACTGCAATAAGAAAATAAACAAAAAGAAGAGAAATCCAAATTGTTTGTTGCAGTCGTTTCAGTTTGGAATTTTTATGTTTAGTTTATTTTTAAAAGTTTTGCAAATTTTTATGTTGATGCTGGATTTTTGATTATTGTTTCTTTAGTTTGTTTGATTTTTGCTATTCATTTGTTATACTTTGTGATCTCTTCTCGATTTTTGTTTGCAGTTTTGATGTTGAGGGAATCATTTTTGTTTCAATTTTAAGCCTTAGTTACTTAATATTATATTATACATCTCTTTAAATTATCTGTTTCAGAGGCATTATGTAGATTTTTGTTTTTGTTCTAAATATTGAATATCGTTTGAATTTCAATGATAATATTGACTTTGCAATTTTGATCAGATATTTATATAAATATTAAGTTCTCATTTCATGGTGCTATTTGAAAACGTTTTCGTGAAACATCTCTCTCTTCTCTAATCGGTTTCTCAATCAGTTTTAAGAAAATTGAAATTTTTGTTTATTGTTTGTTCTGTTTCAGTGTTCATCATAGTTTACATGTTATTTACAGATGTTACATGTTTTAAAATCTACTTATCCATAGTGAATATTACCAAGTTTTGTAAGAATAGATATCTTATGAAATTTTGTCATGTGTTATTATAATGAAAATGCAAGGCAATCAATATTTATGTGAGCATTTGTCTCAAGAGGAGCCTAGAGTTGCGTTATCTCTCAGGAATTTATATTTCTGTTTTGTTTGATGTAAATGTCTAAAGTGAACGTTGAAATGATTAAATTTGACATTTGGTGTTTTAATATGTATGTAGGATGTTATTCAAGTTTAGTAGATTTATTACCTTACTATACCAGCTCCCATCTATTACTATTACATCTTTCTTATCTAGCTAGCGGTAACTAATTAAAGAGAAATAAAAATGATAGAATGATATGATGAAAAAATCTTTCCGCTTGTCTCTTATTCTAACTAAAAGTAAAAGCAAATTACGTACAAAAAATAGTGGAAATGCTGGAAGAATGTTTTATCTCGGTTTTATAACTTCATAGAAATTAAAAAATGTCTTTGTGGTGTAGTTAGCGTAGCAACAGAGTGCAGCAGAAATCTTTCTTGTCTCTTTTCTTTTCTTTGAAGAATTGTATAGTCCTATATGTCTACTGAATGATGAATTGTAAGTGACTTATTGAGTTAAGCTTTCATAATTATGAATGTTTATCATTTTATTTTGGTGTTTTTGGTTTGATTGGTCTGTGCTTTAATCTGTCTTTAGTTTCAACTTTTCATCATGTGCTCCTTTTCTTGTAGAGTGTTTCCCAAAAATTATTTATTTTGTTTACATTTTTTGGTTGTGCTATTATGTGATTATAGTTTGAAGTTGCATTTTTAGTTTACGCTTCAAAATGTTTATTGTACATTGGTGTCAGGTATTCATTCATTCATTTGTTTTATATATGTCTTTTGATGTCTTTTGACATTTAATTGATTGAATATGTCATTTTGGATCTCCAATTTACATGTAGCGTGGTTATAGTTATAGATATTGTCGTACACTCTGAAACGGCATCATAATGTTTTTCCTTTTTTTCCGCTATTTCCTTTTACCTATATATACGTAGCACAATGTGTATTACTGAAATTCATTTCTTTCTATTTCTATTGCTAGTTTTGTTATACAGGCATCTTCGCTATATATCCGTTCTGGAGTGTGGTTAGCTTTTAGGGTTTTATGTTGAGATTACACCTACGTATTCAATCATTTCTCAACATACACCAGAACACAAAAACAGTTAGTTTGAAAATAAGTGATATGAAAAAATATATATATATATTGATCTGAATTAATAATTTGTAAGAGAGAGATTCTTGCCTGACTGCAGCAAGGTTTTGCTTTAATCATAATTATAGAGAGAGAGGGAGAATATAGATAACTTGTTTATACATGTGGTGTTTGACACACACACTGAGCAGAGGAGATATATAGATTTAACAATGAGCTCCTTCGTGGCACTGTCTTCCTTTGATGAAGTTATTTTTCATCAAGTAACGTACCAAATACCTTGTCTTTTCCTCCAAAGGTCATATATTCAACCTTTTTTTTTGTGTAATCGCTTTTTTGTTAATGATCAAAATCCAAACCAATCAAATTAATTTTTACTATTTCGATTTTATGATCTGGATCAAAATTAATTGTAATCCATTTTCAAAGAATGTTTTAAAAGTATCTATCTATTCCTTTATCTAGATACACTAATAGAATTCATGATATTTTTATGTGATTTTTTGTTTGTTACTTTTTTTCTGAAGTCTTTTTTAAAATGTATTTATTATCATAACCATATTTGATGTCACACCATGTCTTCTTTCACCAGAAGTCCAAAAAGCCCAAGATCAAAGCGCAACAGCCAAGAAAGGAATTGATTAAATACAGGACTGGCTAAGAGTTTCTTTTTTAATCTTTAAAAAAAAACTTTAGGCCAGAATTGTATGTTTTTTATTGTGCATGTTGTGTGAGTGTGTGTGTGTTTGTAATTTACGATTGCTGCTTGTTTAATGGTTGATTAATGACTCGTCAGGATGTTTTCTCTTTCTTTTTTCAGCGGCTTAAACAAAATAGATGCTTATTTCACTTTCAAACTTTACCCTGAAACTTAAATCAAACATTTTTTTCTTCCTTTCTAGTATATACACATTTTGGCTTTACTTTCCTCCACATTTGAGATAATAATAATAATAATGGATAGCATTTATAGAGCGCATCTCCACGTTAGTGCTCGATGCGCTAGGTGTAAATGTTTTGTGTAATTAGGTAAAGAAACTTGGCTAAATGAAAACTAAAGAAAAATGATTCACCACCATTCATCACCCAACACAATGGTAACGTAATATTCATTATTATCATTAAGATAAAGTTAACAATGCAATGCAATCGGTACACGTATCATCAATCAATGTTTATTCATGCAATTAATAAATGTCATTTATTCAGCATTCGAAAGAATTTGCAAGGAATTAGTGCTAAGCTAAGTGTCCACAGTGCCATATTGAAGGAACAGGATTTATGTGTTCTGTTGTTATGCATTACTGCTTCAGTTTTTGTTTTAATTGAAGAGATAGGAACTTTTTAAAAAAACGAGATTTTCATGAATTTGGTTATACTCTACATATAATAATGTTTGACTTGTGAATGAGTGAGTCTTGTTTTGATGAAATGGTCTCTGTGTCTTTTTTCATTTCCTCTGTTGCTCCTACTATTTTATTAGTCAACATGTTCTGATCACATGAGAAGTTTCAAACTATGATGAGAAGTTATAGCCAAACCCTTCGCCTCATAGGATCTAAAATAAACCGAGTATTGAAGGTCACCAATTTTTTTCTTTCTTTCTCAATTTTTTTTAAAAACTTACCTTTTTGGTGTTTTGTTTTCTATTTTTCTATATTTTTTCACTTCCACTTCCATTTGCGACAAAACGCATGAGATTTCATGGTTTTCAAACTATGCGAAGAGGAATTTGATTTTTACTGTTCGATGATTTATTGAAATGTCGGGTCAACAAGGCACGTAATTTGGATACCACTGCAAAACACACACACACATGCACGCACACTCTCTTTTTCTCCCACAAGCTCTTCCTTTCTCTTTTACCTTTTACTTTTTTATACCTTTACTTTCAGTGTCTGGTTTGGTTTCATATAACAAACACAGAAACACACGTTCTTGATCCAAAGTATTTCCTAGCTCTATGTTTTGTCAAAGGTGGTTAGTAGGGCATCTACCCCATTCTCCATTTAAGACTGGGCATGGAGCTGGGTGCCGACACTGCGAAAGCGGAATAAGGCAAAAGATAATAAAATACAAGATACACATAATTGTCACTATTTGCTTCAGTATTACTGTTTGTCAACTCAAAATTGTTTACATTTTATTTTTTGCAACCGAAATGTTTCCATTTGTTCTTTCAGCTTATGTTAAATGCTTACATTGTAAATGAGTATCTAATTGTATAATAATATATGTGTATTATTATGTAGACTATTCTATCATTCCTTACTTCAGGAGAAGTGCAGAACATTTAGTGAAAATATAATTTTATTAGAACCGTACTGTATTTCAATGGGAGGGAGACACTAAAACAAGGTACATATTGGTTCATTTTATTTTTTAAGTTCTTGAACCTGAAATAAAGACATCAAGGTACTGTTTGTATGGTTTATCCAGGGTTGTTCTCTCTCTGTTTCTTATCGTCTTTTACTATGACAATACTTATAACAATTATTTCCTTCTTGCAAAATGACTTATCTATACCGAAACTTATAGTTACCAGGTGATAAAAAAACAAACTTGCAACCTTAGGAAACTGACAACATCCACACTAGTTAAGATCACAAAGATGTAATTCTTATAGTTAACATAGCCGTTTGTTATAAAGTAGGCTTCATCACTTGAACCATTTATATGCTTTTATTTAAGGAAAGATACATCCTGATGTGTCAGAATAAATAATCGACACAATGAAATTCTCGCATCTTGCATTGGGGTCAGTACTTTCTGTACGGCTTCAATTCTAGCTGAGTCTTTAGTATTTGTCGTAAGACTTCATTGTTGATATTCAGATATAAACTTTAGTGTTTCATTTCATCAACGGACTCACAAGTGCTTGGATTTTCTCCCGGCTGTGTCGCATGTCACATCATGGGGCGTTCATTGTTAGGGGCTCGGTCTCAGACTTTCAGTTTCTGTTTTTATACTGATCCAAACTTTTCAAATGATGCGATTATCTCAGTATCTTTCTTTTCTTCAATCGATGCCGAACTTATTGGCAAAAGAAATCCGAGTTGCTCTGAACGACTTTGTCTGCATTTATTCTGTATAGGCAACAGCGTGTATTTTATTAGAAGTATACTGGATTGGAATGTGGATGATGTATTTCTTTAGGTCGCAGTTTTTTTTTGGTCACCTGGCATTATTAGAATTGTTTTGGTTTGTAAATGAACCATTTATCTTTCATTACGTAAATCAATATCTCTCTAACAGTTTGGTAATGATTTTCCTATATTTTACTTTTACAAATTTTGCTGATTACAGATTTATCTTTGTAATGTTCTGGCATGTTGTTGCACATTCATGTTCTTGACTTCTCTTGATATTTGTATGCATTCCTCACTTTGACACTGTCTTCTATTAATCTTGTGTGTCTATTTTTCTTGCCATTGCCAGTCTCATCTCTCTCTCTCTCTCATTTTTTTCCCATTCATTCTAATGAAATTGGCAATATATGGATTAATTTAGTATTAGTATTAGTTGTGTGCAATAACCCTTTTTTTAAATGTGACGATTAACTGTAAATTTGTATTAATGTATGTAGGTATGATTGAATAGATGTTTATTACTTTTCCCCCCATAGAGATATGATCTGAATTCAGAGCAATGAATCATTTTTGTAATGCTATTAGTCTTGCAATTACAACTTTTTTTTATTGGTTTGAGATTTTGTGATTTATGTCAATTCAATTTTCTCATGTTTCTGGTACCGGTAGTTTAGCTTATGGTGTGTATGGATGTATTGTAATGCATATTTCCATTTCCAGAATTTGTAAACTTTGCTTAAGCTAAACTCATTGTTCAGGAGTCTGGTGATTAATCCATTGCAACCTTGAAAACCACAATCAAATAATCACTGCTTATTAACTTGCGTATGAATCTTTCAATCATTTTACAGAAGTGAACTATTTCTTGGATTCACTACGTACTACATGGTATAATAAAAGTCTTTTGGATGAAGATATTGAAGAAGAATGATATGGATAGTTTTGTGATGTAATATTACATGCTTTAAAAAAAAACCCTCTTTATTCATTTAATAATTAAAAACCCGCTCAAATGACAATGCAGTTCTAGATCATGATAAGAAATGTTTTCAAAATATTCAACATTTACCTCAGCAAGTATCTAGTCTTGTGGTGCTTATTATGTATCAGCGTTTCTTCTGTCGGGCTACCTCTCTGCTATCATCAAGCAATATGTGACCATTCGATGTATAATGTAATGTATGCGAGTGAACTTTGTCCTTTGCTTACAACCAGTGTACCTTTGAGAAAAAGGTCTCTGTCTGTTTTCCAAGGACATATGGCGGATGCCGTTTTAACTCTACTGTGTATTTAGTAGATGTCTGAGAGTTGAGTGGATATATGATGAGATTGTTATTGATTGTGATAGCGTACATCCATGCAAAGCTACAACACCTTGAGGCCATCAATTTACTTGATACATACTTGTGAAAAAACAGTATGTAGCTTATTGGTGGTTATGGCAAAATACTCAATATTTATTTCATCTTCAGCTGTTTGCTTTGAAAAGAAGTGCTAGATGATTTGTTTTGTTTCGTTTTGAGTTTGTTCTTTTTGTTGTTGAAAGATCGTCTTTTTTTTTCTGGAGCACGACGAGTATGATGATGATGATGATTTTCTTTTTACTTGCCAGATACGTATGGTGCGGTTTTTACCTATACTAATTTTGTAATTCTGTGATCTTTCATCTTGCTTGATCTCTTGAGTATGATTCCGTGATAACTTCATTCACAGATTTCGATAGAATTAAGATTCATTGTAGGCATTTATTAATTCTTTGTTATTTTTATTTTTCCTTTTTGAGTAGTCTCTAATAATAAAGCCAGTGTTGTTATTTGCACAAAATCAAAACCAGCCCGATTCACGACCTCAATGATAATATTATAATGTCATTAGGTAGCCCACCAGTAGCAGGCACTTGCTATTAACAAATGATGTGTAGGGGGAAAGCATTTCAAATAAACAAACACACACACACATAGACTAGACACAACTTTTATTTTGTATTCGATAATGTCGTACTGAAACACTTAACTTTGAACACGGTGACAACAACCCTGTCTTCTCTATCATCTTCCCTTTCCTCTCTTTCTTTACGTTACCGTACATCGCACAGGAAGTGGCTAATGAAATGCACACACATTGCGCATAACCTTGCAATTTTGTTAAAAGTGAGGTGAGACCAACCTGAACAAGTTTGATATTAATCCTCCAGTCTCTGTCTTTAACTTTCGACTTAACTGAAACGGAATAGAATATACTAATACACAGACAACCTGACGACAAGGGGGTACCCACTCCTGCAAAACATGATATTATACCGTCAAACGGGGTGACTCAGGCCACTTTTGAGGCATCAGAGAACAGTAACGCCTAAGATTATCAATTCTCGTGCTTTTTAAAGCTGTTACAATGGGCTGTATCATAGTCTACAACATTTGTGAACATTGGTACAATTCCTTGGCATTTTAGTCAGATATTGCTCATTT
>JAULCB010261513.1:0-12192 GCA_032358575.1 Dendronotus rufus
TCAAGGACGGGCACAGTGGGCTGATCACCTGCTTGTCGTAGTTCCTGATCCATAGTATTTCCCAGCTCTGTGTTTTGGCAAAGGTGGTTATTGGGGTATCTACCTCATTCACCATTCAAGACTGAGCATGGAACTGGGTGCCGGCACTGCGAAAGCGGTACAAGGTATTGGATAACAAAACAAAACACAAAACTTTATTATGATTTGGTTTGTGCGACTTATCCTCCGTGTCCCCTTCTAAGCGTACCCTACACAGATTGCACCTAGATAGAAGTTCGTTAACGACGACTGGTCGCAACTGTCTTTAAGATAATAATATGATTTGAATGTATATTAAGTCTCATTACTGTGGTATGTCTTCCAATTTGAACAGAAGTTAGAACATAGGCATCATTCCTTATTAAAAATGTGTTACTCATTCTAATTACCGGTAGTTTGAGGTTTGACAATATAATTATTACGTTGTTTTTCCATGCCCATGTTTGGTGACAAAAATTCCATGTGTCTTATTTCCACAGATAAAATACCAGTGGAACCTTAAACCCTGTAAACAATCGTGAGGACGTGGAACAGACCCAGGCATCAAGATAACGAATCATTAAAGAAATCCATTTATTAAACATGTCGTCGGCAGAACTCTCTTACATCGTAAATGTGCCGCGTTGAATTTTTCAGAAAGATCAAAAATACAGGCAAAATATTAGCAAAATCCGGAAATATTGTCTACATCATCGATGGTTTGCTAGCAATTATTAGATTCTCTGATCTGTTGTTACATCAAAAAATACATTTCCAACTTTTCCATTAACTGGTTTCTTTTGGTTGCATGGATCAACAACCCTACCAATGGTATAATAATATGCCCTATGTCTGATATATTATATTATCCTTAGTCACAGATAAAGTCAACAGTTACATTTCTAACCCAAAGCATACTTTAATGAACATGATGTAGACCCTACTCACTAAAATAAGAGAGACTTTCTTTCTTTCTTTCTCGTTTAACTTTTATACCTTTCGGTGTCAGGTTTGGTTTTATTCTTTATTCCCTATTGATAATTATTTTAGTCTCTTTGTGTTGATGACCATCCCTCTGCATAATTTTAGTTCCCTATTCAACATTTCCATCTTATAAATGAGTGAGAGCAATAAATCTGTTTTGTGTTTTACCAACTAATAACAAGATCATCTACAAATCAAATAAGAGTATAGCTAATTTAACCGGTGTTACTTCCACTTGCATACATTATTTAGTCTCATAATGTGTCTACAGCGTCTTGAAATTGAACCCATTAAAGTGATGAATAATAATGGGCTTAAAATACAAACTTGACTTACTTCTACATCGATTTGTAATCTATTTGATTCTCCCCTGCCGTCTGAACCTTACTTTCAGGGCCGAAATACATGTAACATGATTTTATTGCTTCCAATAAAGTTAGTTCATCGTCAACATTGTGATCTACCATAGTTTTCCCCAGAGTCCATCTCTTATAACCGAATCAAATGCCTTCTGAAAATCTACAAACAGATGTGCACTTATGAAATATTATATCATTACTTTGATTCATTTGTCTTATTATGGTCACACACTTCTTCCTGGTCTAAAACCACTTTGTTGTTCTAAAGTTTAAGTTTGTCTTCTTCGTAATATTCTAGTATAAACTTTCCGTGTTAGTCTAAGTGGTGCTATTCCTCTATAATTTTCACATTCTGAAGTCGATCCGCTTTTTGTGTGTTAGTATAATTGTTTTGTTGTTTTGTTATCAAATGCCTTATATACCGCGTTAGCAGTGTCGGCACCCATCTCCATGCCAAGTCTTAAATGGTGAATGAGGTAGGCCCCAATAACCACCTTCGGCAAAACACAGAGCCGGGAAATACAATGGATCAGTAACTATGGCAAGCAGGTGATCAGCCCACTGTGCCCATCTTTGAACGGTGCTTTGAGCAATGCACTGGACGCATTACTCAGTTGCTAACCAAACAACTTTTTATTTCACCTACTTTGCGTTGCCTCTCATTTAGATGTAAAAATGAGAGAACCTACACTGCAGGCTCTAGTATAATTGTGCTTGGCTTACATATTCTAATCTCCAAGTTTCCCACGCTAGTTTGCAAAATATTACCTATATCTAATAATTATAATTTAGCAGCTTCTGCTCTTTGGTTCACAACCATGTCTGGGCTTATTTCATTTACACCTGATGCTTTACTACTTTTATTCTATTTTAGCTTTGATCAATTTTGGCACAATTTGTCTTTTCTTCTAATAATTGTACAAATTTATCCAGCTACTCTTTACAAGATTAGCATTAATGTCATTATTCTCATTAGTGTTTAAATCATTAGGTACTATTATTTGTATTTAACACTATGGGGATTTTCAAAGTATTCGTCATTCAATGTTTTTATGACTGTCCTCATCTTTAACAACATCTCCTTCGCCTTTAGTATTAGTATCTCTAATAGGTTTAGTTAGGCATTTATTTCCTCTTTTTTATTATCCCCCCTCAAAAAAAAAGAAAACTAAAATGTTGATTGGTTTGGTAATTATTGTTTTTCAGTTCTTCTCCAGACTTCTCCCAATGAATCTGTTTTGGGTTCATTACTTCATTATACAGCTCCATATTTTATAATGATCTAAATCTTCCTGGTTTTTAGGTTACAACTTTTTTCCAAGCATCTTTCTTAGGGTTTTTTTACCTTTTCCTATACTTCATCATTCCACCATCCAGCCCTCTTTTAAAATCTTCCAATTGTTTTCCTACCACATTGTACTTCATTTGCACTTCTCATCAGTGTTTCTTTGTAATATTAATTTGGACAATGTGCTTTCTCGTTCATCTGTTGCTGGTATTTCTTCTTTTAGTTTTACTTTTACTTAGGTCATTCTACTTTTATGGGTTTTTAAACAAGTTGGTTGCATAATATATTCATCTTCGCAATTTCTAAGAAATGATCAGTATATCCCAAATAGCTCTGGCATATTGGGTGTTATAAGATTATTAATTAGCTACAATTATGCTGTCTGCTTTGGACATTTATGTATGTCTTTATGCTTGAAAAATGTATTAGTAATTTGTAGGCTATTATTTATACAAAATCAATTGACCTTTCTCCATTTGTACTTTCTACATCTTCATCCTTTTTACCTATAACACCACTGCAAGATTTAGGAAATGGAGACTTTCACGGACTATAATAATTTGTAGACTGCAAACTGAAATTTTAAGAATTAGATTTTATTCAGAATTTGTATTCTTTTTATAACACACTATGGACCATTCAAATTTTGGTTTCATTCCAATACAACAAATCAACTAATGACAATAAAGTGATTGCAAGATGATATACTTCGAATTTTTTTTATTCTTTACAAGTGTTTGTAATATTTGTTTATAGCAATATTAGTACCATACACCAGAAAAATGAATAAAAATAAATAAAAGAGAGTATTTATATAGCGCTTATCCACGGTCATAACCATGCTCTAAGCGCTTCACAATACCACATTTATCCCCGGCAAAACATGTAACACATCAGACGAGACATGCGGCCTGTTAGGCGCTTATACAATTTTTCTGACAAAGACAACGCCAGGGGCACCTATGAATTTTACAATCATCTCCGATAGGATGAGACAAATTGTGTAAAAAGTATTTTCCAAGGACTCAACGTCGGGCCAGGTTAGGACTTGAAACCTGGACCCTTCGATCTCCAGTCGGATACGTTGACCACTAGGCTGCCGAAGTCACTTTGAAAGTGAAAGTATGGAAAGTTATTTGAGCTCGGGTCACCCTGTGTTATCTTCTAAAGATGACACTACTGTCCTAGTCCTAATACTAATATACAATAACCTTCTTCTGATAATGGGATCGACAGATAGGGCATGTGTTTTTGATATCAAGCATAGCCATTTCCTCTAGAGTGTTAAGGCAAGTGGTGTGAAAGACGTGAGAACAAGACAGTAACACAGTACTACGAATTCTAGGAGTAGGAGAAGATGCTGTAACAGTCTTTTCCAACGACAAGGCAATTTCCTTCCCCGATTCATCATCAACTTGATCAACCTCAAAATTATCTGATTTGCTTATTTTAGCAAACAGTTTTTTATCGTTTAATTTCCTTGCAGCGTCTTTCCTATTTTTCCCCATGCTACATTGCGCTGCTGCCTTCTTTGAGGTTGTATTAGCATTAGTATTAGTATTAGACTCTCTGGATAGATTCTCTTCTTCTTTCCTGACTTGTTTGCTATGAGTTTTTTCAGCCAAAGTAGTATCCGTGTTGTCAATTAAATCTCCAGAAGTATTGGCTAGATAGAGCTCTGTCAGACAGATTGGACAATCCACATCTCCTCTTTGCACAGCCTGAATCGGGATGAAGATAATATTTTTTTAAACGATTGTTGAAATGAAATAGGAGACTAGAATTAAAGTCATGAACGGTGTCAATGAATAACAAAGCTTTGAGTAAACTTGGCTTTGCTGTGTGGTTTCAAGTACACTTTCGAAGATGAAAAATGATTAGTAAGTCCTGCATTTAGTATGTTGACACCCAGCTCCATGCTCAGTCTTAAATGGTGAATGAGGTAGATGCCCCAAAAACCACCTTTGACAAAACATAGAGCTGGGAAATACTATGGATCAAGAACTATGGCAAGCAAATGATCGGTCCACTGTGCCTGTCCTTGAATGAGCAATACACAGGACTGATTACTCAGCAGGCTAACCACATAAATTGTATGTCGCCTACTTAGTGTTGCCTCTCATTTATATCCGTAGAGATGAGAGAACCTACACTGCAGGCAACTATATTAATACGATCATTCATTTATCACTATCATTTATTGGTTATTACTATCATTTATTACTTGGTGGACCCAAGGATTTGATACTCTCTGTTTTTTCCCTTACCTTGAGTTGTACGTTCTCCCAGTCTTGGTCTGAAATGGTCATGTGGACGGCATCCCATTGGCTGAATATATCCCTGCTGTGTTGGACACTGGCATCCAGCTCTTGCATGAAGGCAGCAATGTTCATGTCCAGTGACTTGACCATTCGATCTATGATGGAGGTCATCTGGATAAAGGAGTGAAATACAAAAAATATAACGTTTAAATGTACTAAATTGTACTGATTTATGTCACCTGACCTTCACCCATTCCACTTTGCTGGATTTTTCAAAACTTCAGTACACCAATCTCAGTGTGAAATGATTAGAAAGCATGAATAAGTTGACAAACGCCCTAATTTTCATATTCTTAAAGTAGATATATAGCTAGTTTGTACCTAGTTTGTACAAGGCATGAATATAATCATTTGACCTTTCAAGATACACTGCTATCAATCAAATTAATTTATAATTTCTGTAGGTACCAGGTAGTCAACCCTTTAAATAGTTTCACATTGATATCTGCTTTAAATGAGGGTCCCAACCTTTCCTTCGTAAAACTTCTTGCGTAACTTTGGATCCTTAGGTGGGACAGTTGCTCTCAAGTTGTTGTACCAAGATCGCACCACATATGCTCTCCATGTGGACTGGATTCTGGGGTTTGAAATAAATTAAAATTGCTATGGTTAGTAACATAGCCTAACAAAAAAAGAAAAATACAGTGAAAATGATATCAAGAAATTACCAATGCTATGGCAATGGAGGCTGTTTTTAATAATTCTTAATAAGCATATATAGTATAGCTTACTAAAATAAGACTTTAGTGTTGAATACTCAAATCGGATCATCCCAAACGGCATTAATCCATACCTACTGAATTAAGATGTACCTTACACTTTTTATTAACATTTCAGAACAAAAAACATATTATAATATAGCAATACTAACTTGGTAGCACACTTGTGTCTGTGTACACGAGCACCCTCATGAATAACACGTGTTTGATACTGTTCATGACGACACATTGGACACGTCTTACGACCAGTGAATCTTTCAAAGGCTTGAAGGCATGCCTACATCATCAAATGAAGTAATTGATAGCAGTGATAATGAAGATAATAATAACTTGAATAAAAACGATGATAATAATGATAATAATGATTATATTAATGATAATGATAATTATAACAACAACAATGACGATAGTACTAGTACAGTAATAATCTTATAGTAATTAGAGGAGGAGTGGGGTAAAAGTTCTTCCGTAGAAGTCTGACAAAATATCCCACGCTTAACCATACAATTTGGCAAGTTTGGTGGTTAGGTCAGAATTTTTATTTAGGACCCTGCTTTCCATCGATCTGCCAAAACAAAAACAGTAATTCCTATTATCGATAGACGAGTGAGGGAACATTCTGCGTGAGGGAACATTCTGCGTGAGGGAACATTCTACGACAGACAACTGAAAATAATACACCCCGCCTAACCATGAGTTTTGGCTCATTACTTGTGATGGTTTATTTTTCTAAGTTGCACTCATCAGATTTCACTTTTTTGGCTGGGATTTGACTCAATGCGTATCTGGATTAGATAGGTTCGTAGAACAGGTTTTATTTCTACTGAAGTGAAAATAATAATTATTGGCTGAATTTAGAATCAAGTCCATCTAGTTACCCTATGAAAGACATGAGTGCAAGAAAGCAACACTTGATCTTGCAGACCAAAATCTTCTTTGCAAATAACGCAGGGCTCATCAGAATCATCTCTTTTGTTGGATTTCTCTTTGACCTGGGACCAGTCACTCTCTGACAACAAAGGCTTCGGAGCTGTCACAAGGCCAAACTTCTGGGCTGTGAAGAATGAAATAAAACGATATAAGTTCTTTAGAAAATACATGTAAACTCATTTTCTTCAAACATTTTTCATTACCAGAGCACACTGCCTCAATAATTACAAAGTGTCAAGTATTCTTGACACCGCAGTCTGAATTGATCAATAGTTAATACCTAATTTGGTGCTACATCCAAGATGTAACAACAATTCAGTACAAATTGATAGTTTTGCTCATAGTGTCATTCAACAATCAAATCTTAAGATTCAAGTTCTATATGATGCTTTTTGTGGCTAACTTACCAAGAGTAGGAGGGGGTGGCTTCTTGTCAAGAACATACTCTTCTTCCTCTTTCTCTTTCAGTTTCACGGGCAATCTTTTTCCTGGAATAAGATGATAAGAAAATCTATTAATATATATAAGAAAGATTAAGTACAATATTTCATTTCAATGCAAAATGTTTGGATGAAAAAGTGCCTTATATTCTATAGTACCAGAAATTGTTTGCCTTTTATCGAAGAAGATCATTTTCAAATGAGTCAATACTGTATTTGCTTGACACTGAGTTCGCTTGCAAAATAGATGGTGGCTACATCTTAAACAGAATATCAACTTTTTCATATTGATTGGCTTATCTTTTATTGTGGACTATAATTTGGATATTAATTTATTAAGCTATCTCACAGAGACCTAGTCAGTAATAGTAATAGTCATTGTTTGCTCACCTCTGTTTCCAGTGTCTATCACACTTTTGATTTCTTTCTTCTGTTTTGCCCGAGCTGCAGGTCCTAGTCCAATTTTCTTTGGTCCAAATTTTGGGCCAAGGCTTATGGATCTCGACCAATGGTCTTGCAATGCTACAGCAGTGAGAGCAAGATTTGACGAAGCACCAAGCTGGGAAAATGATGGAAATCAAGTAGTTTCAACAGTTATCATCAAGCCAGATACAAGAACAGTGCTATCTATGTTGACATCTCCCCTATATGCCTACAGCATCTCTCAAGTTTAGCTTTTGTTTTTCAACTTAGCAAGCCAGATTTCAAATGCAGTTTTAAGTTTTCTTTCCTCTAGACTACTCCGATTCCCCACGCAGGGGGTTATGACAGACCCCAGACTATTATACATGGGATATCAGAATTGAATAATCGTATTCCAGACTGATCCGAACAATTATGAAATTTGTTGTCATGATTACTCACTTTATTGTTGGTGTCGTTTTCTAAATGTATAGATTAATAACTCTTTGTGAGTAGATTTTATGGGAGAGACAAAATATATGTTCTATTCAACAGCAATGAGTGTTACAATCAATATAAATTGTACAATAATCTGCGTAATTTCTATTAATTTCTTTTCCGCTTATAATAATGTAACTTTGGTGCAAAAAAGGAAAAGACAATTTCTTTTGAGTTGTTACATTTAGAGAATGACACTGAAGATATAAAGATTTAGATTAGAGCAAATGGGTCAACATTGTATATTCTATTCAATCTGTTCATTGATCCTTTCCCAATTGTTAAGGTCAGCAGTCGCCAGCCATCTCTTGAACAAAAGTATGTTATCAATTCACATCACCGTCATCCCTCTCACTTCAGTCCTGTTGCTTGACATGATGCTGTGTACTGTAACTGTAAACTATAGACTTCAATGCAGTGTAATTTGTAGGTCCGTCTCTACGACTCTATGATGATGTCCGTGGACTTTTTTCAAATAAACAATTCAGGCTCTTGTTCCATTTGCAATTATATTTTTGGATTGTTTCTATCATCCAACACAGAAATGGCGAAACAATAATATCATACTCCGCTAAGATTTTATCACCGCGTCCCAAACAACGGAAGTTAGTCCAACATGGCAAGTTGAATAGTATTATTGCCAGATATTTTTGCCGTCGTAAAAAAAACGTTATTTATCTATAAGACAGCACACATAAAATCAATATCAAAGATGTGGATGGCTTTCCTAAAATACACATTAAACTGAAACGGTAATCACACGAAATTCTAAACTAACGAAAAAACAATGAGGATTTTTTTAAACTTCTAAACAGATTAGTTATGAATCAAATGAAGTTAGCGTTATGATAACATTTCTTTACACTCAGATAGTAGCTGAGTAGCTCAAGAGTTTTCTTTTAAGAACAAAAAGTAAGAAGCGGGTCTCGGGTTGAACTTTTTTTACTAAGTTTGTACATTCTTTGAAAAATATATTATTTGATACGTGTATAATGGTTTGAACATTTGAGGTACTCTTCAGATAATTATTTAATTCTTTAGCTAGCTGATTTGTTTATTGGTCTAAGTATATATTTCTAAATTTATAATAATTTTGTTATTCTAGAAATGTATGTTTCTTATTTTGTGATATGTAAACTATGTTAATATATGATACACTATTCCCATTATAACCCCAAACGGGTCTCAACTGTTGCTAGCCTGAACAGGTTATATGCAAATTTAAAGGTCAACATGCTACAAATATGGCCGACAGAGATAATAATTTCATTTTTATTTGTTGATTTTCTTTGAATTTTGAGTGGATTCGGGGTTGTAAAGGCAAATAAGGTAAATCAGTTCATTATTTAATGTTTTCTTATTCATTCTGTATTCGTACCTCTATTACTGATACGAAAATGATGGTGTAACTCTAGATTTTACGGAGCTAACTTCTTCTGACAGAGAAAGCGTCCATGGAGACAAGTTTTCCACTTGCTTTGTGCCAATTTCAATGTTGAAGTGAAGAGATACGTGAATCAAAATTTGTTAAATATTTGTGTAAGTACAGTATTTGGCAACATGTTTGTGACCCTGGATTTGTTTCTCACCTTCTAATGAGTTGAAAATGATTCTTCAAGATACAACAATAGATTTTTTTAAGAGATAGACGTCTAGTAGGCTACCACTTGAATAATCTTCTATCTGTTTGAAAATCACTCAAATCACCGAATGTCTATGGTAATCTAAATTAGGGTTTGCTACAGCTAAATATCTAAGATTTGTTCAATCATAAGATTAAACATTAACTAAAATTGGTCTTAGCACTAGAGTGTCAACCTTTTTGTTAAAGACTCAAAGGGGTATCATTTTTAGGGATCAGACTATCAGGTGTAAATCCTGTACCTTAGGATGGGAGTTGGTCCATTTTCACACTTGAGCAGAACACAAAAGATTTTGAGCAGTCTTTCCAAGGAACTTAAATTCAATATTGCTTCTTAGACTTGGAACAACCATATCTCTCCATTAAAGTGCCGGCAAGCAGCTGACCAACATTGCCCCATATCTGCCAACTTTACTAGGGATTTTCCCCTCTCTTCAAATAATATCAAAATGTGAAAAACTTAAACTCTTATCCCTGGAGAAGAGAAGGTTTCAAAATGTTTGCCATTTGTTTGGTTTTGGGGGGGGGTTTCCCCCATCGTCAAATCATATTATTATAATCACTCCTTCTTTACCTCTTTCTCAATTTTGCAAATTTCTTTTGTTCTTCTGAGAAAAATACATATATTTTTTTACTGTGCTATTTGTTGTTCCTCTGTTACTCTATTTTTGTTGTTGTTACTGCAGTTGTGGTTGTTATTTTTGTTGTTGATGTTGTTGGTGGTTGTGATGATATATAGGAGGGAGAGGTCGATGTCGACTAGAGGGATGAGAATGGTGATAAAAAGAAGAAGAAGAATGAGAAGACTTTTACTGATGCTTTTAGTTAGTTACTTGTGTTGTTTATTGGTCTATTTCTTTTAATTTTGCTTTGTTTATTGTTTTCACTTTTGTTATGGCGTTTTAAAATTTTGAATCATTTCTTGTTTGTAAGTAGGTACCTATCTACCACCTCATATCTTCTTACTTATTAGGTATCCTCTTGTTTGTCCTCTTGAATAGTTAAAGTCCTCTGCATCCTCCTTTTCTTTACCTCCTCCCACTGTTTCTGTATTCTGTATTGAGTTTCTCATAAACAAGCAATGTTCAGTGTGGTGAATAATGTTGCCTCTCGGCACAACTATACATTGCACATTAGACCAGATATTGGTAGAAATTTTAACGAAGGAATTTTGCCTGTGCAGTGGCCTCATGGCCTGCTTATTTCAATATCTAACTGCCAAGGGTTCTT
Source organism: Dendronotus rufus (assembly GCA_032358575.1). Taxonomy (NCBI): domain Eukaryota; kingdom Metazoa; phylum Mollusca; class Gastropoda; order Nudibranchia; family Dendronotidae; genus Dendronotus; species Dendronotus rufus. Next base: position 10,832 of record JAULCB010261513.1, read on the forward strand.
TAATATGCACAACTTTACACACGACTTCCGAAGTTATCGTCCATCTCCTATAGGACTAGATGTTAGATCTCCCACTACCTTAGTTTTCAGGGAGTGAAAAATATGGAGAGAAAAAGTCTACCACTGGATATTGAACCCACGACCTTTCAGCTCAGAGTGAACACCTCAGTTACTGTTACTATTTATTTTTCTCTTTGTGTTATTACAACTTGAACATTCCTCAACTATAAGGTACCCCTGGTGGGTTTTTATCTCAGTATCTTATCTTTTAAACTCAACTACATTGTTTTACTGTTTACCAGCACTGTGTCGCTTTATGTACGATGAATCTTGAATTCTTATAAACTACTGCCTACTATTTTACTTTGTTGAAGGGAATTTGTAAACTGGTATCCTCTTCTTTCTTCTTTTGCTCAAATCTCCTCCACGACCATATTCCTTTTCTCACCCTCTTCTCTTCCTCCCCCTTCCTTGTCCACCTCTTCATCCATATCATCATTATGTGTAGACCTCTTTATACCAATACCGTCTCTAACTGGCCTATAACTGGAGAATGCGGTTTAACAATAACAGCGATGTTGAGAATCCCTTATTTTTGTCTTCAGTGGCTATGTATGTATGTATGTATAATATGTATGTATGTGTGTATGTATGTATGTATGTATGTATGTATGTATGTATAATATGTATGTATGTGTGTATGTATGTATGTATGTATGTATGTATAATATGTATGTATGTGTGTATGTATGTATGTATGTATGTATGTATAATATGTATGTATGTATGTATGTATGTATGTATGTATGTATAATATGTATGTATGTGTGTATGTATGTATGTATGTATGTATAATATGTATGTATGTATGTATGTATGTATGTATAATAAGTATGTGTGTATGTATGTATGTATGTATGTATGTATGTATCATGTATGTAAGTTGTTATGTATGTATTTATGTATGTAATCATAATATGTATGCATGTTGTGTGTGAATTGTATTTTGATGAGAAGGGTCATTGTGTATATATTATAATTTACACTTTGCGTTATGATAGTCCAGTAGGTAATTGTAGTCGAATTGTCGACGATATAAATATACAGAATAATAAATGTTATTGTCTTTGTTTTTCAAAAACAGCATGCGTAAGTGTCGGCATTCCGCCACTCTCTCTCTGTCTCTCGTAGTCCAAACAGTAGGTAAATCGTCTTGTGGCTAATCCACAGGCTTACCGATATGATTGGATTAAACGGTACAGTAAGCCGGGTGGTCATTTAATCTGGGCCACGCCAGTTTCTTCCGTATGTTATCCATACTACTACTGCTTACTACTACTGCCAAATCTGTGCCCCCCCCC
>JAULCB010261624.1:0-19694 GCA_032358575.1 Dendronotus rufus
TCACGGCACTCAGTCCAACGACACGACAACGACTAAACTGTTGGCCGACTGTTTTGTCTAGGTGCGGTACGGCCCTTCCAAAAGCTCTTCCATTTTCACTTCGTGCTTTGATTTACTCAACAGCTTTTAGCAGCCTTCATAATTTGTTTGGATACAGTACTACAACGATCGAACTATCTACTATTACGGTCCTTGATCGTGTTTGATGCCGACAGGCCACTCGTCACTTCAAACTATCATTCTCCCCCCCGCCCCCCACCACGAACATTGAGCCTTTCAATAATCGATTTTAACATTGTTCTTCTTCTTCCTCTTCTTCTTCGTATTCATCTTCTTCTTCTTCTTTATTTGCCCAGGACGGTTAGGAAATGTTACCGGAACATGGTAGACCATCGGAAACACATCATGACGACTTGAACAATCCTAGTATATTCTAGCTAATACACTGTATCTAAAAATATTCTGATGTTATTCATGATGCTCATGTTCCACTGTGTTGTCGTTTTAACTCGGGCTTTCTCATAATATAATTTTTGGTTTCGATCCCCATAATTTTCTTTCCTTTTTTCAAAGCTTTTGTTTCAATTTTTAAAGTCTAACACCTGATACTAAATACATTTGGGGTTTTCTATTCCTTTTGTTTAGCCTTTTTCTAACGGTAATAGCATTTTCTCATCGTTATAGACAACTAAGTAAATAGATTGATAAATGAGAGCATTTATATAGCGCTTATCCACAGTCATCACCATACTATAAGAGCTGTACAATGCCACATTAAAAGTAATCCCTGGCGAAACAGGAAACACATCGGACGAAACATGCGGCCTGTTGGCACGTAACACAATTTTTTGGAAAAAGACAACGCCAAGCGGACCTCCGAATTTTACATCCGTCTCCGATAGGATGAGGAAAATTGTGTAAAGAGTCTTTCCCAAGGACTCAATGTCAGACCCAGTCAGGATTCGATCCCTGGACCCTTCGATCTCCAGGCGGATATGCTGACCACTAGACTGTTGACGCAAAGGTGTCATTCCATTTCTGACAAGTCTCATCCTATTCATTCTGTCTTTGTATTTGATTCTTTGATTTGATTTTCCGTTTAAATTCTTTATGGAACAGATTTTTTTATTGTCTTGATTGTTCTCCATTAATACTCTATCCATTTCCTTTATAGTATAGACAGTTCAATAGACATTCCATCTCTTATGTGACCCATGTTTTGTTGGTTTCCTTTTCATTTAACGAAGAAAAGTGATTAAACCAAACCCATCAGTATCTATAGAACGCACTTTAATGAGTTTGTTTTCACGAGGCTTGTGTGGAACTGTTCTTACAAACAATCTTAGAAGAAGAGAGGCAGGCTCGATTGCTCTGTAATGTACAATGGCGCCACGCAACGACAAGACGATGAACACATGAGAGGAACAATTTCGTTTAAAAGAGAGCACTTAGACTTGGTACTGGGTTTAGTTTTAGTCATGACTACCGACATATTGGATTAAGACGCCATGTTTGATTGATCATCTACAGTTTGGACTTGGTTGAAATCTAAATTGTACGCGCTGTTACACCCCCTCTCTACGAACATAGTCACCACGGACACTATCGACATAACGACGCCTGGTAGCATGTACAGATTGAAGCCAACCCTCTTGGCTGTTTTAGTTTTAGTAACGATGCTGGATACGACATTATGGTGCGTTCAGGCCCAGAGCGAGTATGAGTCTTTTTACAAACGAGAGGACATCGTTACAGTCTGTAATATCAACCTGCGTAAACAACTAGGATGCACTACGGAAATTCCGACAGTTCGAGGAAAGTTGGAATGCATTGCACGATGTGAACGCGACGATTTCTGCGTGAGCGTGAGTATGGATGCAACAGGGAAATGCTTCCACCACGAAGCCTGCTCGTCACCCATAGCCTGTATAGAAGGAGAGGATCAGCACCCGGAAATTTGGTCTAGCTATTGCGTACAGGGCCGTTGGGATAAAACGACGCAGACCTGCGTATGCCGACTTGGGTGTTGGAATCCACGGTGTAACAAGTACCCTAGAGATTGTGGTCATCTTCTCGATGCTGGCCACAGCAAAGGCACCTAACTAACATTGGTAGACCCCGACCGAGACGGGAAATTCCCCTTGAAGATCCCCTGCAGAATTGAACCACCGAATGACCATCGGATCCAAATACTGATGAACAACGGGGGGACTAGCTTCAACAGAACGTGGAACGACTATGTCAATGGGTTCTACCACGACAAGGATAATTTGTGGATAGGATTGCGGAATCTGCATTTGCTGACGGTAACTTCGTTATACTCGAATGTGCATCTTTCGTTTCGTTATGTTATCGGTGGAGAAGTGTCCATCGTTTACCAGGAATATACGGGTTTCACAATTCACGACGAAAGCAGCAAATACTTGCTATCCTTCAAACGCGCGCGCCCTTGACCTAGGCTCTCCCCTCGCTGGTGATTACGCAGGTGGTTGTCTGAGCGACTCCCAGGCTACGCCTTTCTCGACCTCGGACCAGAACAATGACGGGAGCGGAGGACAGAACTGTGCCGCGACAAAAGGGTGGGGCTGGTGGTATTCTGGCTGCGATTCCGGCTGTAATATTCTTGGTTGGGGGTTGGACGATTGGGAAGGGATACCCGTGCACCAGCGTCTCTCAATGAAGGGAGTTGATATGGAAAGGGCGAGAACTATGGATGTAGGCACCGAAATTCAATGTACATACTAAGCTTAGACTGACCCAATGATGGTCTAACTCGTACACTCGTGAATATTTCAAAACGTTTCCAACTAAACTATTTCACTATTTCGGATTGTTCACCCACCAACAGGGAACGTCAGCTGGGGGGTTATACCGCCGTGAGACATTAAATTAGCATGAAAGGAATTCGAGTGAAACTTGCGGACCAATTAAATATACAGTATAGTGTTGAAAGCAACAACGCCATGTCAACAATCGCTTGGACCTTGGACCTTTGACAAACCAATCGGACGACGGTCGGTGTCATGATAGGATGATAATAATATATGTTTCAAAATTAAAGCTTTGTTGATGTTATAGAATTCCTCCGAACTAGATAACTAAGGTATGAATAAGGCTACGTTACGTGTCCACAGCCCCCGCACAGACCATACTTTTTGCGGGCTTTGAATTGTTCGTTTTGAACTTGGATTTGGACCCAGTGTTCTTTTTGTAATCTTTCCTTGGACTTATACTATAGATTTACTATTCGTTCGGGATTGTTTTCTCTTGTCTTTGCCATTACTTTTAAAAATTATATAAATGCTCTTTTTTTTCTAATTGGTTGATAATATATATATTATTCAGATCTTTAGTAGCCCATAGTTTATCGGCGCTGACATGATTCTTGGAGGATGAAATGCCGTAAAGCTTTAACACACACAGACAATAACCCATGGTTTGCTGTTACCCAACGCATAACTCAACTTCTGTCCTTTGCTCAAATAGTATGTTTACCTGTCAAAAGGATATTGTGTAAAAGGTGACAACGTCTGTCGGTTCATTCATGGATTCATTCATTTCCCAACCTGAATCGATACAATAATAATTATCCCATCTTATCTTGCTTATTATCGTATCGTAACTGTACTGTTTGTGAAGCAAAAACACGAATTGAAGTGTAAATAATATGACGTCATTTTTTTATTCGTGTGTGTGTGTGTGTGTGTTGTATAGGTGTGTGTGTGTTTGATTGCGTGTATGTGTGTGTTTGATTGTGTGTGTAGGTATGTGCTTGATTGCGTGTGTGTATGCGCTTGTTGTGATCAGCTTTAGATTTAGAGTCTTCTTTCTTCCTCTCTCTAAAAAAATATTTTTAATTGATTAATCAATCATCCGGTTGATGTTGTTTCCTTTGCATCATCTTCGCCAGGAAGGTTATGTGGCGTCGGTGACGTTATGGTCAGTGTGTTTGACTTGAGATCGAGAGGTTTCGGGTTCGAACCCAGATCAGAACGGCTGTTAATAATAAGGTAATAATCATAAATTATCTCTCCGCTATTTTGGATTGCTAACTCACATGAGCCTGCGTTGTAGTTTTAGGTTCTCTCATTTGTACATATAAATATAAATGAAAAACAACACTAAGACAACATCAAATCTGTGTGGTTAGGAGCTAAGTAATGCGTCCTGTGTATTGCTCATAATATCGCAATTCAAGTGCGGGCGGGGACAGCGGGCTGATTACCTGCTCGTCGTAGTTCTTGATCAATAGTAGAGTATTTCCCTGCCCTGTGTTTTGTCAAGGGTGGTTATTGGGGGATCTCTCACCATTTTTAAGGCTGAGTTTGGAGCTGCTGGTTGCTAACACACTGAACACTGCGAAAACGGTATAAGTATAGTATTGGATAACAAAACAAGACAAAACAACTCACGGGGCTCACATGAGCTTCTTGCTTTCTGCATATCCTCTTGCTGGGCAACAAAACAAGACAAAACAACTCACGGGGCTCACATGAGCTTCTTGCTTTCTGCATCTCCTCTTGCTGGGCGGCCCTGGCAAATTGTGCCACATGGTCGATGATGGGGGATGCGTTGGTGGGGCCGTACAGCTGGATGCAGTTGTAGTAGTAGGCCGCCAACGAACACGCCGTCGATGCCTGACCACCGTTACCATGGACACCAATAACACCAGGAGTCTACACGTGTAAGTACGGTTAAATTTCCAGGCTAGCCGTACTTAGGCCACTTAGTTAGGTCCTATTGATCGAAACTTACCGGTCTCATTAGTAATTATTCAGGTTTAAAATACGTGCATGTCAGTAAGGCACCTTTTGGTTTCGTCTCAAATACAAAAATACTTTAGACTACAAACTACAATTTTAGTTACAAATCAGTATTTTTTGCTTTTTGTCAGTCTAGCCATCATTGTACGACTAGCCTGCCAGTCTAGCCGTCATTAACCGTACGGCTAGCCTCTTCCTTTTCTATTATAGATTTAAATTTCTTATTGTTGTTGTTTTGTTATCCTTTGCCTACTTATTATATTATAGTTATAGAGTAGGCCTACTGCTTTCACAGTGTCGGCAGCAAGTTCCATCCTCAGTCTTAAATCTAAATGAAAATGGAGAATGAGGTAGATGCCCCAAAAACCACTATTGACAAAACACAAGCTCGAAAAGACGATGGATCAAGAACTATGGCATGCAGGTGATCCGCCCACCACTAAAAAAAATACTACTATGCTTGTCATTGAATGGCGTTATGAGCAAAACACAGGACACATTTTTAATAATAATAATCTTTATTTCATCCTGACATAAAATTCGTTTCCAGCTGCTAATGCTAACCACACAAATCTAAACCTGCCGTATTGTTGCCTCTCTTTTATTTTTATATTATGTGAAAATGAGAGAACCTACACAGCGGGCTTTCTGCAGCAATGATAATTAAGCAAGTTAATTTACATTATTTTGGCAGCATCATTTGTTTGTTTGTTTGTGAATTTGATGTGGCAATGGCAACACTCATTTCCAACATCTTTTTGTGGGTCTGCTTCATTACTCTTCTTATCACAAGAAGAAAGAAGAAGAAGACACAGTATTATTAGTATTATGTAATATTATATGATGACCCATAACATTGGTGAGTGATGGGAAACCATGTCTCAGTCAATGAATGAAGGACGTTTGACGATAGACAAACAGATGATAAAACCTCACAGACAAAAACAAAACATGATTAATATACAAACACCAAGAACAATAATGATGATGACAACAAAACTACAAATAATCAGAAACCAAGGCAGACCCAAAATATAGCCCTAAAAAACTTGAATTCTATTCTATCTGTCTAATAATATTAATTCACAAAGTAGAATATTCATTGTTCGGGCAAAGTAAGGTTTAAATGTACACTGATTTTCTCAATCAAGACATTTTTCTTGTCTTTAGATTTACAGGGAATATTTCTGTCTTTGAGCCAGGTCATCAGGGTTAGAGTGTTGGCCTTTTCCAGCTGGGGAAGATTGGAGAAACAAAGATTAAGAGAAACAAAGATTAAGAGAAACAAAGATTAAGAGAAACAAAGATTTAAAAAAAAGCGGATAGAAATGAGTTTGAAGTTTAAAGTTTAATACCTACTTTGCTTTACTTTTACAATCCAGTGACTCAGACTAGCCCTTCAGTCTTATTTTAAAGTTTATAAGATAGAACACTCAACTTGAACAGTTCGACGAAATGATTACTAGTACTAGTCAAAATATAAAATTTAAGAAAATCTCTTTTGATAAATATTTGAAAGTCGGATAATATCTTAATTTGATGAATTAATAACTAATTGCAGAATACAATGTTTGTACCAGCAATACAAAGGAACTGTAGACTTTCATAACTTTAAAGGCAGATTTCTCTGTTCCTCAGCTTTGTGATTCTAATACTACTAATATAGATATCTTCCCATGGACTTTTCCTTTAAGATCGTTTGAACACAATATATTATAGTATTGTTACCTCTCGGGAGAGACATTTGTTTTATAGTCCATCTCCATCATGCTAACGGCATCCTGACAATATCCAGTTTTGACTTAAAATCTGTTACTCATTTATACCTGACTGAATGTGGTGAGAATGATAAATAGTATAGAGAAGATTCATCAGCTCAGAATCCAACCCAGGACATCGTAATTACATGCCAGATAGACAACCCTCACCACTATTAGTGTAATATCAAGACTTAATCTTCTTTGCAATTTGTTTTGCAGTTACATACGTTGTTGATACTTTTGCATAATAACAGTCTCAGGGGCTTTAGCACTATAATGGCAATTTTTTTTTCAAAAGCCACTTAAAAACCAACACAGATAACTTTATGTACCTGATTAGCTCTAGCCAAAGCTTCAATATCCAGACTTTGTACTTGTGGCTTAGCCCTAGGCTTCTTGGGTGTGCCAGTATCAGACTCCTGGAGGAGAAAACAATGTCATATTATTAGTATTATTAATATCAATGAGCAAGCCATCTTTTCAATATCTTTCTGATTTTAAATGAAATTTTGATTTCATGTCATTTCTTTTTAGGGCCGTAACAATCATCTTCATCATCGTCGTCGTCATCATCATCATTGTCATCATCATCATCATCGTCGTCGTCATCATCATTATCATCATTGTCATCATCATCATCGTCGTCGTCATCATCATTATCATCATCACCATACCATTACTTATATATACATTCTTCTTCTTCTTCTTCATCATCATAATCATAATCAGCAGCAAAAACATCACTATAACCACCACCACCACCACTTACATTCTTTTTCCTCTTCCCTTGGACTGGAGTGTTAGGTGCAGAAATATTATTGGCTGCTACTGCTACTGCTGAACCTCCAACTTTTTTTCCGTGCGAGGGAGACGTCGATCTATTCATGGTAGGATTCGAACCTACAAAGCCCGCATCCTTTACACATTGGCTTCTGAAAATTGGAAACACTTTGGCTGGAGGGGATGCTGGTAATGAGAAATTCACATGCGACTTGGTTGACCCCTCATCATCAACACGGAATAAGGACTTTGACTTTGGTGTACTAGCGGGTGTTGTTGGGGTTTTCCTCAAAGGGGATGAGGAACCTAGCAAGGCTGATGGTTTAGAGAATGACATTGCAGATTTAGTAGAGTTTAAAACTGCCGTTTGAGGGCTCATAACTGGCACTTTAGAACTCATTATCAGATTTTTAGAGCTTGTGATATTTTGCGAAGACCTAGAACTGAAAGCTGTGTTCTTTAAGTTGGAGTTGAATGGTTTTTGATGAACAGCTGTTAAAGACTGTGCCTGCTTTGGCTTGAATACAGGTACCAACTTGCTGGAATTAGATTTATTTTCCTCTCTAGGTATGTAAATACTGTTACTATGTTTTTGTTTTGCCCTGAAGATGGGAATAAATCTAGAACTAGTAGTTGGTGCTAGAGCTGTTTTAATCTCTACATTTCGCAAATCTGATATCAATTTTGCAGGTTTCACGTCATGATTTGAAATTTCTTGTAACGGTTTTGCACAACCCATTTCTTTTATTTTTTTGTGATTTCCATCTTGACTGCTAGAACTAGAAGTCTGTTGCCTGTCCCTTGGTGAGCAGTTCTGTCTACTTTCCTGTGTTTTGGAGTTTAGGCTATTTTCAACAGTAGAATGTGTAGCACTTTGTTTAGGAATAAAGTTCCTTTCTGGTGATTTACCACTTTGGTTTTCCTTCGACGATGGTTCTGAATTGAAATGTGTGGTATGCTGACTGTCACTACCACTACCAGTACCAGCACGACCACTAACTATATCCTTTGAAGCAGATTTCATTTTGCGATCTCCTTTCATATTCCATTCATTTCCGGGAGAATAATTTTTCTTTTCAATGCTTCGACCGAGTTTACTCTCCAAAGATGGGGTGTTGTTGGAATACTTTTGATTCATTTGTAGAATTTGCTGTGAAGATCTTAAAGGTGTTTTCCCTTTCATTTTGTCTTTGCTTTTGTTTGAAAGATTGGCGCATGGCAATTCCTGCAAGTTAAGAGAATTGAAATCATAAATTGGTCAGACATGATTATGATAACTAACTATAAATCATGAGGGTGAATTTACAATATGCAACCCATACACTTACAGAATTAACATAATCCACCTCCCAGAAGGCTGAGTAGTAATAGTAAATAGTAAGAAAAGTAAAAGAAAACAGCAAGATCTCTAAGACCATTATGCTCATTGTGTCAACTTGTATCTGCACTAGTTTCTACACCGAGATGGGGTGAGAAAAAATGGTAATCAGTGTTTTAGATAGAGTGTACTATATCAATGTCTTATTTTGTTTGTTTTGTTTGCTTGACGTTTTATGGCACTTCAACCTCTAAGGGTCATATCAGCGCTGGTTGCGTTTGGTACTCGGCCATTCAAATATTTATGATTAAACATGTACTACCTCATTTGCATCGTGTAGAGAAACAACGGCATGGTACATCTTGGGCTTGAAGCGTAGTGGCTGGCCACAGATGTGACCTACTCTGGCATGCACGTCCTGTAAAAAGCTTGTCATGATGGGCTTGGGGTCGACACGATTGATGACTCGTATGGGACCATTTCTCAGGCACACGTCTGGGTACTTAATTCAAGTCAAGGAAATAGTGTTCTTTTGCCTTTTACAGCTTTTGTTGTGATCCCCTAGATTTCATAGTCTTGTCTAACATAGGACTTCACATGGTTGCTGTACTGATGTTGTAGGGATTCGACTTGACTGGAACAATAATATTTCTGGGTTTGTTTTGTTACCCTTTGCCTTCTACTGCTTTTGCAGTGCCGGCACCATGCTCAGTGTTAAATAGTGAATGAAGTACGCCCCACTAAACACCTTTTGACAAAACTCAGAGCTGGGAAATACTATGGATCAAGAACTATGCATGACAAGCATATGATCAGCCCACTGTACCCGTCCTTGAATGACACTGTGAGCAATGCACAGGACGCATTAGTCAGCTACTAACCACACAAACTTTTATGTTACCTTAGCGTTACTTCAATGTGAAAATGAGTGAGAGAACCTACACTGCAAGCTGGTCACGGTAATATTCATAAACCAATGGATAGGAATAGGATTGCTTGCAATATTTTGGTTACAACGTACTGGGATCACCGCTAACCAGCTACCAAACATTTTGTTTCTTTAAGTCCCAGCCGAGGCTTGAACCCGTGAGATTTTGTTTCAGAGGCAGATCACCTACTAATGAGCCACTGCAACATAATTTTTCACTGCATGATATCATTAATCAAAATCGAAATTGTAGTTCTATCGGTTCAAAGAGTGTTTTTGGAAGGATATGTGAACCTTTTCCCGCCTCCTGTGGGCAAAAAGGAAACCTGGCAGTAGAATACATCCTCATCTGTTTCTGGGAGACGGTAGCCATACTGAAACGTAAATGCAAATAGAGTACTAACTACTACTAGTACTACTAGTAACATAATTTAGAGAAATACGGAATAGAGTTAAATAAGAAAAAAGGTCCAAAGCAAACTTTTCTGAAGAAAATGTTACCACCATTAATCACTACTAATATTATATGACTCTCTCAATCTCACCTCTCTGAGATCTAACACTAACACCACTGAAGGGAGCATGATATTACAGACTAAAGATATCTATCAGAGAGTTACCTCTGTCTGTAGACCATGATACAAAAGACTCACTTATAATCTAATAAGTCACAGGTCAATAGCACTAGATTATAATTGTAATAGATGAATGAACACAAGCACAGCTACACAGTCAGTGATTCATTAACAGGAATAATAAGTCACACCGAATGATAATAACGACAATGAATATGACTCTACATGCATAATTTGTATACATGCTAAATGCTACATCGACAGTGCCCATGCCTACTTATACATATAATGGAAGACTTGCATACCGTGTTTTTCCAGTATCTCTTGAGGTCCATGTAACTTGTAAATGGACTATCCTTGGGAATCAGCAGTGATACTGAAGAGATTCTGCCCCTCTTCATACTTGGAATAAGACAGAAAGAAACAGTTTTTATTCTGTATTTTAATGAGAGCATTTAAATAGCGCTTGCCCATGGTCATCACCATGCTCTAAGTGCTTCAACAATATCCAGCCAAACATCAGATGAAACATGTTGCCTTTTAGGCAGATGTACCTACAGTTTTTTGTACAAAGACAATGCCAGGGGAACCTCTGAATTTTACATCCATCTCTGATAAGATGAAGTTGATTGTGTACATTAAAGAATCTTTCCCAAGGACTCAATGTGGACCCAGTCAGGAATTGAACCCTGGATGGGTTAAGTAAGTATGAATGATGAATCATAATAAAGAATTGTAGGACTACCTACCTAGGTAAAACATGGCACCAAGAATCTTGTAACTCCACCTGCTTTCCATCATCCATCTTGGTAGAGTTCAAAATGTCCAACATCTCTTGTCGACTCAAATTCAAGTCTTCTATCTTTTACAAGAAAAGAATATAAATGATAACGAAAAGCTGGAATGTGTTGTTACTATGATTGAAGTGAACAACTCTTTTTTGGATTAAAAGTGGTTGCTGTGAATCTAAACATTCAATAAATAAAGTAATAGTAATACAAAATAAATGTTCTTTCTTTCTAAAGAGACTTAGGTAATATCTCCACTCATGTTGAGAAATATGAAAACAAGATAACCATCATAACAAATTTATTTTAAATCTGATAAAAAAAAGTAAACAAAATACCATTTACTTGCAGTGGAGAAAAGTAGACAACTGTACCACAAATGGAGGCAAATGTCTCATCCCTGTTGACACACAAGTTCATTTCTAAGGAGGTGGGGAGGGAGAAAGATGGCAGTATAGCATTAGCTTGTGGGATTGAGAACTAACATTTATACTGATATTAATCATATAAAAACAAAATCTCCCTTCCCTTCTTTACTAATTTTACAGTAAGAGGGAAACATTCTCATATATATAATAGGATTCATCCTAAGAAGTAATTGAAAACATGAACTGATAATAGTAAGATCAATGGCTTTTGACATATTAGGATAACAACTCAAAATGATAAAAACCCATCACACTGTACATTCAGGCTTACTTATAGCATTGACATATCCACGTTGAGCAACAAACTCACGACCTAGAAAAGAAACAAGATGAGCAAAAGTCAATTGCAGATAACAATGGAATCATTTATGTTAAGATAAGTTAAGAAAGCTGCTGTGGTACCTCTGTTATGAATTTAAAATGATGGGGAATAGCTCTAGGTTATGACCCCAAAGCTCTTTTGCTTTTTTTTTCATTTTTATCTTTTTACTTTACGTTATCTTTTGGAAAACTTTCTTTTTATCATTTGCACTATTTCACCACTTTCATCTATTCCACTAGATTAGAATTGATGGTAACAATAGAAATGAAAAGAGATCTGTATCTGTATCTGTACGTACTCGGAGTAGACTCAATTTTGAGTATTGGTGTCCGAAGGTCAAGAGGAAGACAACAAAGAAGGATTTTGCATTGTGTGAAGCATGGATGTGAATGGAAAAAGTGACAATTTGACATGATAAGAAGTATCGAAAGAGTCTTGGAGGGTCATGATTGCCATTGCCAATAGGTGCGGCACACAATGATGACTCGACTAGATATTCATTTGTCTGAAATGCAGAAGGCTTTGCTTTTTAGTTGGTTAAGTCAAAATATTTATGATACTGCATATACAAAAGCAGAGAGAGAAGAGAACAATGGTGACATCTTACACAAATGGTGAGTTGTGCACTTAATCTGATTTTAAAGCTTGATCACACAGAAGAAGAAGAAACATGCAGAAGAAGAAAGCTTGAGATGCCTACCGGTTTCCCATTACCCACCAAATCACAAGGAAAGGCTGTAATGATATAGGTTACCTACCTTGAATAAACCACTCTCCCACTTTGTTCCAGGAAGGAGCCATTTTGGCGATGACTGTGTAGCGTAGGCATGACTGGAAAAGACTTGGCTGTACTTGGAACGGTTTGCTGAACTGTCATACGGTAATGAAAATAATGAACACAGAAAATTTGTAATTAAATGAGGATGTGAAAGCAAAGCTGTGGGGCTCTTTTGTAGGATCTCAAGAAGATGTTCTAGCCAACAGCGGGAACAAAACTGTCTACAATGGAATGTTGAGAAGAAATTAGAAAACAATCTGCACTTAAGCTTATCCCTTTACAATTGTAAATCAAATTGATTTTCAAAATAAAAATAAAGATAAGGTAATATTAATAAATAGAAGACTTTTATGAAGTGAGAGAAGAAGAAAGCGATAACCAGATAGCATCAAAACTATCACTTTAAAAGACCTACCTCTAAGCCAAGCTTTTGCATTCTTCCCTGAAGGCGTCCAGCCTTGTACAGTGATTGCTGGTTTAAAGATGAATAATAAGAAATAGCGCAATGACAGAATGTAATGATAATAATAATGATGATGATGATGATCAATTTATACCTGCTACTAATAAGTGGGTTCAATGGGTTGTTTGTGAGTTGCTCGTCCCCATCATTATTGAGGGCTTTTTTGTAAACATTTATGTGTGCTGAACGAACCGTTTTGACTGGCAAGATCAAAGGGAAGAGGAGTAGAGGAAGACTACGAATAGATTTCTCTGACAATTTGAATAAATGGACAAATGGAGCGATTCAAGAATATAAACAGCGTTCCTTAGAACGTCGTATGATAGTCGCATGACAGACATGTTTGGAGAGACATGATCACCTGGCGCATGATGATGATGATGTGTGCTAGCTATTCCATTGTCTGCATATGTATAGAGACTAATTCGTATTAACATTTACCTGCATGATAACATTGAAGCATGATTCCAAATCATATGATGGGCTTGCTATTATGTTGGATTCAGAAAAAATGAATTCCCTGATAAAAGAAGATTGAATTAAAAAGTATTATTAGGTTTAATAACAAGACTGGCATAGCCTGCCCAGGAAGAAACATGTATTTATAATGGTTCTTCAAATAATCGTTGCCTCCAGATGAGTGTTAATCATCAATAGTTGGTCTTCCTTGGCAGCAAATAATCAAAATTCTCTTCTATTAAACTGATGTGCACAATAGCAATTTGCCTAACGCTAACACAAACTATGTGACCTACTATTTATTTCCTCATTTGACAAGGTCAATGTTCAGCTCTACTGGCATAAAAGACAGGAATCATCAATTTCACTATTTTCAGGCACTAAGATTGCTGGCCATTGGAACAATTTAGTTTAAAAGGGAGAACACATCCAAGCAATTGTTGTCAATATGTTCACTTCAATGCCAGATGATCTATTACGTATGAAACATCTGGTCTAAAGTTAAAGTTAAAGGTCTGGAAAAAGATAAGAAACAACTAGCAAAAACCAAACTGACGGAGCGTACGTTAAAATCTTAATCATAAGCCTTTGTTACGGGTACCTGATTATACCAGAAACTCCCGAAAACGACCGAAACCACACAAAAACCTCTCGAAACCTCCCCAAAATATTGATCTGTAATAAAATATTATCGTATTTTGAATATTTCTTGATCCGGAATAAATGATTTAATCCAAACAAACTGGGAATAATACAGTCGTAACTCAACATCCCCGACTCTAATAACGCTCAATTGCATTGTTTACAAGAGAGATGTGACGGTCGTATAGGTTAAGAAAGGGAAGGGACCAAAATGAAATTGAGATCGGAAATTTTACGAAACGAAAACGTGTTTCTCGTGTTTCACTTGCAAACGGAAACGAAACAAGAATAGGTTTCATAGGTGGTAATCTATTGAAACCTATTTAGTTATTTAGCAAAGTATTTTATTAACGTGCGTATATCTATCAATTTTGTTTATATTTAGTCTATCAAGAAATATCCAAATATACGATAAAATATTGTATTACAGATCAATATTTTGAGGAGGTTTCTGAGGTTCCGGTATAAACAAGTACCGATTGTTACATTGTTACATGTTTAGTTTTCTACCAACCTGCATCTGAGGACATGAAGCTGAGCCTGAGCTGTTTTGTTGTGGGTATGAGATTTAACACATATTGTCAGAGCACACAACTCTTTAAGAACAGGAGGGGAAGAGATAAATATAACAGGATCCATTTGATTAAAATAAGATCAATTAGGTTCAGAATGCTTAATTTGAAATACCTCTTAGCCATCATCTAAGTGTAAGGAACACCATTATGTTGATAAACAAAATATAAGCAGCAGCAGCAGACGACGCTGATGAACCAGAATCAAAATAATGTCAGGTCAAATCTTTTAAAGTGGAGACAGGAAAGCACAACATAACAAACCTTTCACCTTTCACCTTTAGCCGAAAACAGACTTACCACATAAACGTCTGCTATTACCAAATGATATTTAATACTCGGCTTTATCAACATTGAATGATCTAAGTAAATGTTTTAAGTGAATCTACTTACACGTAAAGAAAACTGCATTTGTTTTTAAAGAACCAAGTTCTTATTAACTGGACAAATTAGAGTTTGTCTGGCAAAATACGATTGAGAGAAGTGAAAATATATAATCTTTGGTACAGTCAAATTATCTGGCATAAAAAGAGACGGCATGAGAAATGAGAAACTGCATGGCATAACTTCCACGACAGGAAATGTCAATTTCAGATGTTTTTAACTTTTGCTAATTCAATTTGATCATTTCTCACAAAACGTGGCAAAATATAATTAAGGGTTACGATTTTTTTCATCATGGGGAAAAACAAACCATCCAAACGATTTAATGTTAGAAGACCAAACCCAACAGGTGCGGTCTACGATGGAGAATTTGCCTTCTTCGATGAGGGAAACCCAGATTCTGAATTTGTTCCAGGTGTTATCACGAATATAATAGAGCAGGTCAGCTTTAGGAGATATGTGTATAAGATAAAGAGAATATTCAGACATTAATTTTTGCTAGAACATCTTGTCACACATGTGACTGCGATGACTCAGTCTTTGCTTACCTGTTATAAATAGTATGGCCCGTGGCTGCTCGTACGGCACCGTTACTGGGAGGTCCTAAGACCCTAAATAATAATAATAGTTCCGGGGTAAAAACAAAATGGCCGCAATTACTATATAACACTACTAAAGCCGTCCCGTACGAGCAGCCA
Organism: Dendronotus rufus; assembly: GCA_032358575.1. Taxonomy (NCBI): domain Eukaryota; kingdom Metazoa; phylum Mollusca; class Gastropoda; order Nudibranchia; family Dendronotidae; genus Dendronotus; species Dendronotus rufus. The sequence goes on from JAULCB010261624.1 coordinate 15,659, forward strand.
CTTCGAAATAGTATTGACATTAATTGTGAATGGTACAGCAGCGGAAAATGCCAAATAGGAGTAAGAATTAAAGTACAGTGGGCGCCGGATTCAACGAGGTCGAATGCAACGAGAAGTCGGCTACAACGAGGCCAGTTGAAATCCCTGTATGCGATTTTTCGTTATACCTGACGTCGCGTATAACGAAAGGTCGCATACAACGAGATAATGTTGAAATGTTGTCAGTCCTGACGACCTTGTTGAAACTGACTTCCACTGTATTGGACAGTCCCAATGATAGAACAAATTTAGAGAGATATATATATTTGTATTGACATTGGGAATCGAACCCATGCCTTTGTCAACCCCACCTTTCCTTTTCCACTCAAACAACACGTGAAGAGTCCTTTGTCATCCACGATCGTCCTTTTGCAAATTCTGTTGCACAATAGACACACAGGCCCCCCTCATATGAAAAATATGTTTGTTTTCTTTCTTTCAGCTAAATGATCCATCTAAAGAGGAGAGAGCGTATGGCTGCCAGCACATGTCAAGGGTTGTGTCGCAACCCAAGGCTGTGGAATATTTGTTGCAGCAGGATGCTATCAAGATTACAGCCCCTTTGTTTCTTGATTCTTGCGAGGAAGTCCAAAAAAGTGCTCTTGGCGCAATGAGGTAATATATAATATTGATCTACTTGACATCCTTTTTGCTGACCTAATTTCATTCTTTTCTGGTTTTTTTTTTCATTGCTGTTATAACAAATTTGTCAAAACTTAATATTGTCCCTGTGTGATTTCCTGATCTGTTCATCACTGTACTGTATGAGAGTGCATTCTCTGTTCTTATGATTTTATTCTGCATGAATCTATATTTTATACATGCAATACAAATAATGAAAAATACAAGTTCTTAAGAGTTTATATATTATTTTAGTACAATGTAGGTGTAGTTGCGGTTGCGTGTATACATTTTAAGTTTGAGAAATAGAATGTTTACGATATTTTGTAAGCTTATGAATGTATGATTTTTTATTCTCAGAAATATGAGCGTCTTTGGTGATGAAAAAGTGTGCGACTTGATGGTGAAAAATGATGTCATTACCCCGTTGTCTGTGGTCATTAAGAAAGTGAGCATTTATAAGTATTTGACACACTTCTCCATTTCCCTACAGTAAATAGTTGGTCTAGCTACCACTACCGACGCATTTTTGTTGTCATTTCTGATGGAATTTGCGTTATGACTGAGAAAGCTTTAATTGAGGATGATGCTTTTATGAAAGTTCCAATGTTATCTTATCCCATATCTTTTCTTTGGTGTTTGTCTATTGTCTGAATATATATGTTTTGCTTTGTTATCCAATGCCTTATATACTGCGTTAGCCAATTTAAATGGTGAATGAGGCAGATGCCCTGATAACTACCCTTGACAAAACACAGAGCCGGGAAATACTATGGATCAGGAGCTACGGCAAGCAGGTGATCAGTTCACTGTGCCCATCCTTGAATGGCACTATGAGCAATACACTGGATGCATTACTCAGCTGCTAACCAAACAATCTTCTATGTGCCTACTTAGTGTTGCCTTAGATGTAAAAATGAGAGAACCTACACTGCAGGCTACTGAATATATGTATCTTATTAAAATCCTCTTTATCTTCCGTTGTTTTTCCTTTTATTTTTTTGAAAAGGAACAGAATTATATTATTTTTTGTAAGTAATCTTATTGTTTAATTTTGCCCCCCATTGTCATCCCTTAAAGTTTGGAGGAAGATTTGATCCTGAGCAGAAAGCTTCAAAACAAGACGTGCCTTCTGAAATTTTACTGGAGGCAGTAGAACTTTTATCCAATCTATGGTAGGTGATGTTTGGGTTCATTTTACTCTTCGTTTATAAACCTACTATTTTTGAATATTTTGAAAATTACGTTGGGTGTCTTAAGTAAATCTATGATCCTCTCATTATTTATTGGGGGTGAGGAGATATTGCTGTTCATAGTTGAAATTTGAAGGTGATCTTTGTAATATTTATCAATGGAATTTTTTTTTTTTTCTTTCATGACATTTTTCATTAATTTTGGTGAAGGGCAAAACTTTGAATAGTAAAATCAAAACCACTGTTATGACTCAAAATTGTTTACTGCCCATGCTAGTCTACTGGCTAGAAATTGAGATAATTTTATTTTCTCCTTTTTATAGTGAAAACAACAGCAAGGCCTTTCAAATATTCAACAAAGAAAAAATCCTTCTTGTGTTGTTGCCATTGTTGAACCCAGATATTTGTGGGTATCCATTAGCAAATGCCATTGGTAAGTTTGATTCCAGGATAAACTGTAGACACTATTCTTTCTCAGTTCAGTTGAAAACAAGCAGTTTTTAAGTTTAATGAAATAAAATTAATGATATAATAGTATGCATGATTTGGTGATTGTTGATAGAAACGTTAGAGGGTGTCCCTGGAGGGTTTCTTACTTTTTCCCAGTACTGGTTGATCTGAAAGTCAAATTGCTCTGTTTTATTTGTTGACATATAATATCTTGTGAAATCTTGCTATATATATTGAAATCTCTTTTACTCCCTGACATCGACTTTTTTCTTTTATCTCACCACATTTACAGCTCACTGCTTACACGTTGTCAGTGAAAACAATGTCGAAGTGTCCAGAGTCTGTAAACAACCGGAAGTCTTGTCACGATTAGTGAATATCGTAACGTCCCCTCATTCGTGTATTGACCAGGTTTTGTTCAAGGCAAGAATCATTGGTAAGTAGCAAGGACGACCTGATTGTTGTGAACTTTGTCATGTTCATTCTCAAAGTTTTTGAAATGGTGAACCAAAAATATCATGGTCTGGAAATGATTTTGAATCAACATTGTTTCAGGTTATCTGATTAAAAGTCTAGTTGTAAATTAATGTTTCAAGTAGATTCACTTAAAAAAAACCCCTTATACCACTGGTTAATCTTATGGTTTTGTTTTGTTTTTCTTTCGGAACAAAAAGGGGTTGTATTAAATCTGAGTGAGATTGACTTGTCCCAGTATTACGACAGTTTTATCAAGGCCATTGGTGAGGTGCTTGACATGGATTGTCTCCCTTTGATAAGCCTGGAAGTCGAAAGAACTACCCTCAACCCTGCAGAAGAGGTAGGGAAATGAACGTCCTGTATTTGTGTTCATGTATTTTGTCGCTGTTGTATTACGTTGTGTCAGACGGACATTTAATTTCTAAAATAAAAAGTTCATGAATGTTTGACGAATTAAAATTTGTAATAAGTTAAACAAGCTTTATGATGGTCTTCATGTATTTTTGGTGCAGAAATTATGAAATTTATTCAAGAATGCATTGACATTGCTGTGTAATAAAGTTATGTTTGAATTATAAGTTTTTTAAAGTCTGTAACAATCGAAATTTGGGCAAAGCTGAATTGGGGAAAATATCAAATTGTGAATTGTTCTGTTTTTGTGAACCCTAGAAAGGCTAGAAATAAGGAACTGTAGGTACAAAGAAAAACCCGTCAGAGAGAGAGAGAGAGATCTGGTTAGTTTGCTGAAAGTACAATATGCCTTACTGGCTGAAAGAGAATGAATTAGCCTGCTTGGGGGTTTATGATTTAAAGTCTGTGATCCTGTTTGTTATTGTATACAGGAATTTGCACTATATATTTATAATTCCATCTATTTATCTTTTACCTTTTAGAATGACAAGACGGATGTAGAGCTTTCCCACCAAGACATAGACAAACTGATAGCGGCCCAGAGAGTCAGCCTGGAGACTGTGGCCAATCTATGTTGTAATGATGGTGAGACGAGAGATAGGCTTTCTTGTTTTCTTGTTGAATAAAATGAATGAAAATTAAATTTGCCTTTATTGTCCCAAAGGGCTCATTGTCATTTTGGGTACAATTCCCCCAAAAAGACCGGAATAGCCTGCGCGTCAGCCGCAGAGCAGCGCCGCAATATAGGCAATAGGAGTAAAGTTTCTTAAGCCTGCAGTGTAGGTTCTCTCATTTTTACATCTAAATGAGAGGCAACACAAAGTAGGCGACATAAAAAGTTGTTT
>JAULCB010261625.1:0-12186 GCA_032358575.1 Dendronotus rufus
ATATTACATCATTTTGACCTTTGAACCCCCCCCCCCCCCCTAACCCCCCACCCACACTGATGCATGATATACAGTAGTTAGTTACACTTCAGATTTGAGTCTTCCATTTTTGTACCATTACTACATGATATCATCGTAGTCCTATTGTACAGACAATGTCAGCAATGGGCAGCGTTTCATTCTCAGCCTGTCTGGGATTCCGCTCCTTGATGAAAGAATATTGCCGGAGCTATTCTTGGACATCTTCCATCTCTGTGAGGACATCACAGATTTCTTCACACACTTGATATTCTACTGCTTTCCATCTACGGACTCTGTGGTTGCTTTTAAATTCCAGGAACTATCAATTTCACTTTTCCAGCGCCGATGATACGACACAAAGAGGTCGAATGAAGTGTCGTAAAACTTTAAACAAACAAAACAAATTAATTCTGAGAAAACATGGACAAATTTCGATTACAAGAATTTAAGATATAAATTTATAAACTTCTGATTTACGGATTGTGTTAGATATTCTCAGGAAACATTGACAAAAGTTTACAGGACTGAAAAACAAAAATGATTAAATCGGATCATTATAGCCACCTCATCCCCACCCACCCCCCAAACAACGATGCTCAGAATTCGCTCTCTGTCATCATGATATACATTTTTTCAAAAAGTCATTTTATATTTTAACAAACATACATATATACAATCTCCTACATGATATGGCCAACTGTGAGAAGTGCTTCAATTTATTCAGGGCTGTAAATATTTCTGATTTACACTTATTCCAGATTTTTTTCTTTTTTTTTGGCTTCCAAGTGGATTAATTCTTTATGAGGATTACGTAGGTACCTGTTGTGGACACCTATTCTGTTATTTCTGTGGAATTGATTGACGACGCGACACACAGATTTCAAGACCCCACTCGGAAAACTTTTTGGAGTAAAGTATGCAACAACAAAACAGTGGAAGGACTGACTGGACGTATGGTTTTCCAGGACTGTCCCGGATTTGGGTTTCTACTCAGACAGGATTTATATATTAACGAAAAATTATCTTTCCCCTCTACACTACAAGGCTTGACGTTTTCACACTGATGATGTCTGAATATTTAAGAAATGTCTGCCTCTTCCTAAGAAGAAAACCCGCTGAGTATAAACTTTCACATTTCTCGCAGCGCGTGTGAGTGCCATTCGACCGTCCCTGATTGACTTTCTGAAAAGTTGGCAAGTCTGTTCGACGGAGATGGAGAGATAGGCCAGCAGACGGCTCCAGGAAAATAATAAACAAGCGAAGACCGCTAGAGGAGGCTGATGGGAAATAATTTGGATGAAAAAAACGTCTGTAATTATTTTATAAATGTTTTTTTGATTTTTCTACGCAGACAATATCTAATATCTATTATACATGACTGCTAAAGGAAGAATGAATGAGAAATATTCTGTTATCCTTGTATGGATGTTATTATTTATGGTTATTGTTATGCCGACTATATAGTATTAGTATTTTATATTGTACATAGTTAGTATAATAACCGTTTAGAAAAGAATTTAATTGAATATGAAAGTATCTCTGTATTATATTATATATCCTTAATTCATCGAGCATTTATTTATTTCGTCACCATCCTGTCATGGCTGTTAGGTTATTGTCGGTGGTTGAATCGTGCGGAGGATGCTGGCTGCAATGGTTTGGGGATGAGGTGTTTCTGTGTTTGTGTTTGTGTTTCGTTTTCACAATATGGTTGGGCTCTAATTGTATAACAATTAATTCTATTTAATTTTATTATTAATATTCGTTAAATTTGTGTGTGTGGTTTTTTTGTCGTTAGTTATTGTATCATATTTAGGGAATCATTCATCATTGGGTTTTTTCTCTTAAATTCAACCGTTGTCGTAAAGTTAAAACTTCTCTCTCTCTTTCTCTCGTGTCCGTGTGTGGAAATGTTCTAGACTAGATCTGGTCGTGCGTACATTATACGTGTTCGATGGAATTCTTGATGTTTTAGATTCAAGTTTTCTTCTTCTTCCCACTCCCACCATCCTCCTCTTCTTCTTCCTCCTCCTCTTCGTCTTTGTGTCTTTACTTTGTGTATTTTCTTACATTTTCTCTTCGGTTGCAGTTTGAAATTGGTTTATTTGCCATTTTTATTGATTGTCTTTTGGTCCTCGTCGTTGTGGCTGTCATTGGTCAATGGTCAATGGTTGGTTTACTATTACTACTTCTTATTGCTACCTACGTGTTAGAGTTAGAGCCGGCGGCGAGGCGTTTATTACCACCTCACATACAGACCTGTAAATCTTCAGACAATTTGTCTGATTTCGACAATCTCAATTAATTAAAGGAACTGCTTGAATTTTTCTCTTTTCTTGCAGTGTTAATAGGAAGTCAATAGTAGTAGATAGTATAATAGTCCCTTACCTGAAGTGTGGACGATTTTCAGACAATTTAGTGTTGGGTCATTTACAGGTCTGCACATTATTATTAGTGGGTGGGTGGGTTAGTTTGAAGGTAATTCAGGGGGGTAAACCTTTCAGTTATTCTCTGATTTCAGATTTTCTCTGATTTCAGATTTTCTCTGATTTCAGACTTTCTCTGATTTCAGATTTTCTCTGATTTCAGTTTTTCTCTGATTTCAGATTTTCTCTGATTTCAGATTTTTCAACATTCCCAGTCAACTGAATAACGGAATGCAATGAAAGATTTGTTGTTTCTATCTAACGGTTTTCATCGGGATATGGATGTGAATTGTTTCAGATCTTTTTTTTTTTTAATTGCCGCCGTTTACACCCCTGATCTCTTCTAGTTTCTAGGCATAATAATTTGTCGATCAATTATTATCGTTATTGTCAACATGTTCACTCCTTATTATTATATTTACTGTGGTCAAACACACAATTCAAACTGTTGTGTACGTGGGTGTGTACTACGTGTGTTATGTTACGTTTAGATATGGTGTCCCATTTTGTAGGTTATTATTCCTCGTCTTCTTTGTCTTCTTCTATATATTATGTTATTTATATTATGTCTTATGTTATTTTGTTTTATTCGTTATTGTTATTATCATCGTTATTATTATCATCGTCCTCGTTGTACTGTATTACGTATTTGTTATTACGTTACGAGTTACGATTTATTACTTTTCTCTGACTGTGTCGTTTGATTCAACCATCAATATTATTATTACTATTGTCAATATCATTATTAGTATTGTTGTTATTATTGTTCTTAGTATCATCTCGGTATTGACTATTTGCTCCTCACAATGTGTCATAGATGGTGGTGATATTATTTTACCTCTTGCTCTTTGGTTTTTTTTGGGTTTTTTGTCCATGTTGAACGAATTAATTAATAATTAATTACTGTTTAATTACGTGTTTAATTACGTGTGCCTTTGGTTGAGGTATACGAGTAGTAGTAAGTAGTAGTCTGGCTATCCACCTCGTGTGCCACCACCCGTTATACGTACGTACGTACGTTGTTAATTCATTAATTCTACGTATTGAACACCTTGGCTTTTCGTTTGTTTGTTTCGGTTTGTTTGTTTGTTTATTTGATTTAATATTTCAATTTTTTAATTTTAACGCGATGTGATTTCCATCTGCCGTCGTTTTCGTTTTTATTTTTGCTCAGTTGTTCCCCCTGATGGTCTTTGCACTCTTTAACCGTAATCTTACGTCGTCGTCGTATGGGAGGTTTTTATTGACTCTACGTACGTATGTATGTATTACGTTTGTATGTGTAGTAGTTTACTAGCGCTCTTGAGTCTTGTACGATGTCCTTACGTATTATTACTACATAATAATATTATGTATTTGTGTACGTATCGTATATAACACTTTCCGCGTGTGTGGGTGTGTACGTGTTACGTTAGTTTGTGCAGTGACATAGTCGTACATTTGTTGCTGGTTGGTTGGTTGGTTCGATTTTGTTCTGGCTAATTTTTGGTCCTTTCGTTTGATGGGTCTTCATTTATCTTTGATTTATTGATTTATTTTGTTTATTGTTTGTTTGTTTTTCTCATTATTTTTCTATTCATTTTTCAATATTCTTGTTTTTTTAAAATATTTTATATAATTTTTTTACAGATCTTTTATTTTAAATATATATTTACTCTTGAATTTTTAAATATATTTTAATTATCGTAAATTAAAAAAAAATGTTTTTATTATTTTAATATTATTATTTTCTGCATATTTTTTCTTATTATTATTTTCCTACCTAATACTTTTTTTTATTTATAATATCCATCTATCCGTTTATTTATATTCTTATTTATTCATTATTTTTATGATTATTTATTTATTTAATTTTAATTTTAATGTTATTTATTTATTTTATTTTTATTATTAATATTTTTATTATTTTTTAATTCTTTGTTAGCGTTTGGTTGGCATTTGATGATGTGTGTTGTTGGCATATTATTATTGCTACTACTGTGGTGGCTAGTCGGATTGGTTTGTCCCCCCCCCCCCTTTCCCCCTTCCCGCCCCCCAACGTTCTTCTTTTCTTACCCGTATGGTGGTTATGGTAATAATAATGATATGGGTATGGTGTGGCGTGTTACTTTTTTTATATTCTCGGTCTCGTAATTCACACTCAGTGTCCTCACTACTACTACTACCCCCCCTTAATCTCTCTTCCCCAACCGCCCATCTCTTTGGAGTTTTTTTTTACTTGTCTGAGAGAGATAGTTAAATAACGAATGCAGTGGTGTATCTCTAGAGTTCCATCTGGTTCACACAGTGGAACATAAATTATATATTTCGCTTAGACAGTCAGACTTTATTAATAAACTGAGAACATGATTCATTCATCATAATATTCCATTTTCATATATATTACTACTACCATGTTCTTTTTAAACTAGGCTTATTTATCAACAATACGAGTAATTTACGTAAGAATTTATTTTTTCGCGTTTTGCCCCCCCCCCCCCAAAAAAAATATTTCGAAAGGTTATATTGTATATTGTTAAAATGTTTTGTTTTACCATAACTTGTTTTCTCTCTAGGTAGCAGGAAGAAGAAGAGGGAGTGAAGCCGTTAATTGATTTTGCAGATTGCCTACTATTTTTCCAAATGCATTCGTTTTAAAAGTACGAGATGATGAGACGCTTGTCACCGTTGTAGCAATGGGATTATTCAATTCAATGCTTGATGATATATTTATTGTAGCAATGGGATTATTCAATTCAATGCTTGATGATATATTTATTGTAGCGTATGAATTCTCTCAAACTACCTTTTGGTCGATTCATTCATACGATGTCTGTTTTTTAATCTTGTCAAAATGAGTCGGAAATCAAGTGCATCTCGGTACGGACTGAGCAAGAATCTAATCGGGAATCTAAAACTGATTTATAAACAATTTCTTTTTGCATTTTATGGAATTTCATTTGGGAGGTCTTCTTTTTTTGTGAACAGTGATTCTTCACAGACTCGAAGACAAAAGGAGTAGATTAAGACACCGAGCGTTCTTTCATTTCAACTCTAAAGATTATAGCGTGACCTTTTGTTTCTCTAATTCGGAGATAGGGAAGATGAATTTCAACTCATTTTGACACAGACACAGACATCTTTCTGTAGAAACAACCAACATCCACCACCCACCACCAAACACATCCATGAATTCTGTACTAGTAGTAATGTTGTTGTCATCATTAATCATTGATCATTTCCATCTGTCTCTCCCCCCCTCCCTCCCTTCTCCTGTGTAGGCTGACATAATGTGAGGGTAATGACCTGATGATGATGACCTGATGACGTTGATGATGATCTCTTGAAGGCTCTGGAAGATTCTTCTGGAAGGAACGACGGAAGAACGGACGGACGGAAGATGTGAAGGAAAGAACAAGAAGAAGAAGAAGATGAAAATTGTATCGGCCGTTTGATTGCTCACACACGTATTTCGTATCGTTTTATACGTTACGATAATTTGTTCCATTTTATATTTTATGCTTTTTTTCGCTTCCTCCTTCTTCTCGTTCGGTTTGTTGATATATATATATATTACTATACCGACTTACCGAATGATGAAGATGGTGATGATATAACACGAAATATTGTTATATACTATATATTACACATGTCACTTTTTAAACTTTTTATTTGCACTGACTCACTCGTATTATGACTTCTTTTGTCATTTCTGTTTCAATTTTATGACTCATCTCAATTAATCGTATTAATTATGGAATGTGAATATTATATATATTTTTTAAACATATTATTATGTTTTATTTTTTGAAATCATATTATCCTGTAAGTAAACTACAATAATATTAACATTTTTACAAATACTTTTTTTTTTTGTCGGGAGGAATTCTGGTCTCAACTACTATAAACATTACAAATTACAAATTACACGTCCTAATGACAAACTACGTATCATTTGATGCCATTTCGTCATGTCCCCCCGTAACATGAATCGCTCTTTGCCTCCTCTCGCTTAATCATCATGTCTCACACACCACCGACTCCCCTAACAGTGAGTTTGGTGGTCCATATTATATTCCCAACATATCGGTCATTACGTCATTCATCACTAGCGGGTTGTTAACCAACTTTGTGTGTTCAAAAAGGATTTTTTTCTTCTTTTTTTGTTTACAAGCAGGGGACATAACTCTTTTTTTTTTTTTTTTTTTTTTTTACTACACATGAAAACAGTATTGAAGTTCAAATCAGTCGATAGGCGCAAAAGAACAAAACGCAATAGTATTTTTTATATCGTATTAGATTGATATTTCGATTATTCTGATTATTACTTTTACACGCAAATGGTTTTATACGTATAAAAACCCGACACCATCATTTCGGTCGTCATCATCATATCACTCAAGTCTAGTATTTCGTGTCTTTTGACATTTATTTTGTCGTCTCAATGACCTAAGCCAGCATATCATTAATAAATCTGTTTTCGTTTTTCGTTTTTCTCAAATTGTTTTATTACTATGAATATGAACGTCTTTTCTGACCAATTCTTGAATCTCTTTGTCTCTATCATCACGGTAGGTTTTTGTGAGTTTGATTTGAAGTTACTTACTGATGATAATAATAATACTACTACTACTACTACTACTACTACTACTTTTATAAAGTTGATGATTTCTCTTCAAGACGCGTTTGACTCAATCAGATCTCATACACTATGACATACACACGTACACGTATTATGCTACCACCCCTTCTTACGTACTGGTTTTGATTTTTTTATAATTCTTGAAATTTTGATGTTATTATTAGAATATAATGCTAGTCATAGTTCGATATATTAATAGAATGCGACACAGATATAATATTATATCTCGTAGTGTTTTGGTTCTCGTGTTCAACTGACGTATGTTTCTCTCAATTGATACGAGCCACTTCTTTGTTCATTAGGGGTATCCTAGTCATTGGTTTATTTGCTTCATGACAATCGAAAAAAAGGTGTGGACAAAACGAATACTTTTTTTTATTTTTATCTCCTTGTTATTGTTCAGTTCATCTGGAACTTATTTCTTCTCTCTTACTCTCTCTTTCTCTGTCACTCTCTGTCTCTATCTATCTGTCTCTCCCTCCATCCCCTCCTCCTTGTCTCTCCCTTCCCCATACAACTCCATGCCTCATCATTTGACTGTGCCAGTCAGTCTCAGACTACGGTTGTTTGTTTTTGGTGCACGCTTTAATCTCTCACTTGTACAGAGAAAGGATCGTTCATTCTTTCATACGTTTTTTTCTTCGTCATTTCATACGTTTGTTTCACCTTCTTCTTTTCGCACCAAGTTTTTCTTCTTATGTTCTTCTTATGTTCATATCACCTCCATGACATATCAATCTCAAATTGTACGTTATATATACGTCACTATGACTACGCACGGCGCGGGAAATCCTCATTTTCTGGCCCGATGTTATGTTATCATATCATATCAGAATCTCATTATTTGTCTCAAGGCTTTTTATTATCATTATTATTATTATTATCATCATTATCATCATCATTATTATCATTACAATGGTTATTGTTGTTGCTGTTATCAATCTAGTCTCGATTCTACACACACTCTAAATGCCATTACGTAACAAATCCAGTGTTTTTGACGTAGTATAACGTATGCTTTTATCATTAGCTTCTTTTTTTATAGGGGCGTAAGATTTTTATTTTTTATATTTTTAAAAACTATAATTCAATCTGTTTTTTATCATTATCAGTATCAGTATAAAAACGAAGCGGCAATATTTTTTGGATGTTAATCCGTGTTGTTGTATAAATTCAAAAACGCCTACTACTAGAATGGCGAGTGAGACTTTTTGATGACGACATTCTTTTGTTGCTAACCTCGTATATATAAATATACACGAGATTTAATTTACTCCTCCTCGTATGTCGGTACGTACGTATTCTGGTCTCAACGACATTCTTAATCACACGTACTCTTACTCATCATCATTCAATTCACCCTCCTACTACTACGGCTAAAGTCGACCAGTTTTTCATTCAGTTTGTATATTATTATCCTCGTATTTTTAATTCAGACTACTCTCTCTCCTAGTATTTCCGAATTTAACAGCTATAATCATGTATGGGTACTAACTCGACTACTAGAAATGTTCTGCTTAATTTTTGCTTTTCAGTAGTAATAATAATAATCAACTATCTATCCTAACAATTTATAATCAGCTGACCCCGTATACGTCGTAACGGAATCCTAACAACTTATAAGCAGCTTCCCTCGTATACTTCTGAACGTAATCCTAACAACTTATAACAAGCTTACCTCGTATACTTAGTAACGTAATCCTAGCAACTTATAACAAGCTTACCTCGTATACTTCGTAACGTAATCCTAACAACTTATAACAAGCTTACCTCGTATACTTCGTAACGTAATCCTAACAACTTATAACAAGCTTACCTCGTATACTTCGTAACGTAATCCTAACAACTTATAACAAGCTTACCTCGTATAGGCCCTACTCCGTAATCCGTATCAATATATTATTATTACAAGCGTAATCACTACGAGGCCCTACATATCCTTTTCTGCTCCTAGCAATCTTAAGTAACTAAGTAATTAATTTCATATTCATATATTATCAATATATTTAGCCTACTATAATAATCCCACAACTTTGTAATACCCGTATAGTATTAACTAACACTACCCCGTATATATTACATATAAATATACGTTACTTTCCTGTATTTTCTCAGTGCTAATGTAATAACCACATACTGTCTCCGTACTATCTAACCACACTTTCTTAATTTATTAATAATCCCCTTTTGGTTTCTATTAGAACTAGATATCTATCTATCTAACTATCTATCCTGTTCTATTTATCCTCTATATATCTATCTAACTATCTATCCTGTTCTATTTATCCTCTATAACTACATATTATCTAACCTTATCTATATTTAGCCTCTATTAATATAACGCTATATCTAGTTTACTCTATTAAGCTTCTGTAACTAACTATATAACAATAAATTATCTAACCTTATCTATTCAAGCCCCTATGCTATACACTATAACTATATTTTCTACCTTATTCTATTACGTAGTAGCCGCTATGTTATCTTTATCCCCCGTAATCATCCCTCCCCACGTATATAATACGTAGTAGACATTTATACTTAAGCCTCGTATATCCTTACCCACCATAAATATCTCTCCTTTGCCGTTCGTTAATTAGCTCTTTATTTTAAAAATGTCGTTGCTCTCTTTTTTCGCTAACTAACGTAACACTCTCTCCATAACCAGACATATCTTACGTACATGTATACTATAACACGTCTGTATGTATATAATATCGTTGATCAATGCTTAAACCTTAAACCTAACGCCGAAAGATACAAATAGGTAAATGGATCAAGAAAGAAAGAAGGAAAGTATCTAATAGCATGCTAGGAAGGGATAACGATAACACAGATGCGTACGTACGGTATCCTTCATTCATACACATACACGTATACCTTCGACGAGTCAAAAGCTTTTTCACGATAGACACATTTTCTTGTTTGTTTGTTTGTTTGTTTCCTAAATCAAACTTTTTTTTTATTATCTACACATTCATATCATTCTAATTTTTATAATAATTATTATTATTATTATCATCATCATTATCATTACACGCTTTGTTAAATACCTAGATGTATATAATTAATCCTTTAACAATAATACGTAAACTATTTGATGCTTGAGGAAATGGCTGGACGCTCTATCGATCTAAATCTGAAAAGTTCTATTTTCAAAAATAACGTCTCCAATAATATTATTGCCTCATTATAAGTCAACTACAAGTTTTTCATTAACGCTTTTTTTAAAAAAATTTTTAAACATTGTTAATTATTTTTTATTCCTGTACTACTAGAGCGATTTAAGTCTAAGTAGATAGCTGAGTGCGTGGTACTATATTATATAGGACTGGATACGTTTTGGGATGAGAGAGGAGAAGGTGTGATGAAATAATGAAAGTAGATAATAATCGTCTGGTAATTATTATTGAGACATCGTCGTCTTCATCATCATCTTCATCATCATCTTGGACATTATTGATAATATTATTGGTTTCATTATCATCATTATTATTATTATTGATGCTATATTATATTATATATACTATTTCCATATATTATTTAAAAGCCGGCTAGGAGTGTCGGATGATTATAATGTAACTACGCGGATATAGAAATCCACAATGGAACAAACGACAGAGATCATCCATGACAAGAACAAAATGTTGAAAGAAATTATTTTAAAATTTAAATTTTTAATTTTGAATTTTAATTTGTTTACATTTATGTCAACATCTCAACACCATTTCTAATTTCCTCCTTGACATGTTTGACGAATCGTGGTCGTGGTCTACGCTCACACTATGACCCAATTAATGATGCTTGTTGCTATGACGACCATTCTATGTTTGATTTCATTTAACATGACCTATTTTCACCCACTGAATATAAAATTATTTTCATCATTTTAAGACTTGTTCTATTATTGCTACTTCTACTCCTCCTCCTCCTCCTACTACTACTTACTACGACTACTACTAGAAATTTGGTACTATAAACCGTATCATAGACTCTCTCTATCTCTTTCTCTCTCTTCACCATGTTACATATTGCCCCATTTATTGACGTATTGAAATACGACTTTTTCGTTCATCCATTCATGCCATATATATACTATATATACTATCTCGATTATTATATTTACATTTTTTTGTATTCTTTTGTGAGGCCTGCCTGTCTGTCGTTGCCTAACACACACACAATACTAATACGTCCACGTATTCTAATACAAGACTTGGCCGTATTTCATGTATTATAAAAACTCAAACCTTGATTTATATTAATGATGATAATACGATTTATATATATATATTATAAAGATCAAACCTCCTCTAGACTTTTTCTCCGTGTCTTCAGTCTTCAAGGCCCACTACGTGACGTGTATTAATTCCCAGTTGGTTCTCAGTAAAGATTTAGAAAGTGGAAAAGAATTTAAAAATTGTAAAAAAAAAAATTTAAATCGTGGTTTGCCTTAGTTGTAACAACATCATATAATTTCATAGTCTAAAGACTTTAAAAATTTGAAAGCTTAGGCAAACCAGGTGCCCGTATTGTCTTTTCTCCCGTATCAGTCGGTTATTTGTTTAGTCTGTGAACATCATCATCAGGGCCTACATTACTATCTGTGTGGCATAAGACACCCCCCCCCCTATTAAAATATAGGCAAGGGGCCTGATTATCACCTAAATAATATTATCTCTATAGTATATTGAGGCCCCCTGCTGTGTTAGTGTATAGGCAGGCGGGCAGGCCCGTGCGGTAGATGGAGGAGAGCCTTGTACATAATGTATACATAACTAGCCGGAGGTCTCCTTAAGACTTAATTAAGGGGACCCATCCGCCAAAATCTTGTTTTTGAGCACAAACTATTTTTGAATTTTTGAATGGGATTCTTACTACCACTTCAGGTTACTTAACTTATTTTTGCTTCTACTTAATACATTCATTCATGTTGTTTATGAGGAGGATGATGGTGGTGGACTTAAAATATGATGATATGATGGGGATGATGATTTACCACGATCAATGAGGAGACTAATCCACTTATTATCATGATCATGGTGGTACGCAGTCCCCCCCATTCTTCTCTCTCTCTCTCTCTCTCTCTCTCTCTCTCTCTCTCTCTCTCTCTCTCTC
>JAULCB010261735.1:0-12184 GCA_032358575.1 Dendronotus rufus
ATCTAGAATCTAGACCCTTTTACCTAGCTAGATCTAGATTGAGATTTGAGATCTAGGATTCTAGATCTCCAAACGCAAAAGAGCTACCAATCCACTCTGTATCAATTAACGTGACACACTAATATCAGAAAATTGCATATATATAGCCTCTACAGAAAATTTGTAACTGTGATACATTTATAAGTGAATAACAACAAAAATAGAATGTGTAAAATATTAAGTTTTAATCGTTCAAAAGTAGGATATTAATCTGGATTATGATATAAGCTAGAAAGATGATACCTACAGGATACTTTTTGATTTACTGGCAAGTAAACCTGCAGGCATCCTTTAAATATTTGTTTATGTAATACAATGCCGTTATTATAAACATTGCACCTACAAAAATTGAAAAGCTTTTGGGTGGATAGAGGCGTTGTTAATTCTTTTCTAAATCATTATTTTTTTCTTTATTCTACAGGTATATCAGGCAAAAGTCAGATTCTCTTCGCCCTCGTGTTTGCCTCACGATACTTGGATCTGTTTACAACATTCATCTCACCTTATAACTCCATCATGAAATTGTTTTTCATAACATCCTCTGTCTTCACTGTTTACCTCATGTACTTCAAGTTTCGGGCAACCTATGACTCAAACCACGACACTTTCCGCATGGAGTTTCTAATCGTGCCTGTAGGTGGATTAGCTTTCCTGGTCAACCACGAGTTCAGTCCTATGGAGGTAAGTATTTCCTAAAATCTGACAATATAGACTCTGCCATCTTTACTTTTGAAATTCATTTTTGTTATGTTAGGTTTTCTGTCCAGTAAAATCAAACGAAGTGAAGGTATAGCACGTTGAACGAGATCTGGTTGCGTGGAAAACTGTGTCTCGCATCTCGCGCACGTTTAACACCCCATTGGGGTCAAATTGAAAATAGCGATCGGACATCGTCGCTGGTCGGGGGCCCTCGAAACTACTGTGCAATCTTTAATTAAAGTGTATATTATTATTATTATGAATAATTTTATAATTAAAATTGGCCGTGTTTTAAACAGAAAAGATCGTTTAATGACGTTTTTTAATTATTATCTCCCTGTAAAGACTGGTATGCACTGCACATGCTCGCGAGACATAATTCATCGGCCAAATCAAATCCTGGCTGAACCTTTGCAAAGAATTTGTACAGTTTTCCATCAGAGTCTACTTAAGTGTAGAAATGGGTAACAATTCTTTTATCATGTATGAAAGACGAGCGTCCTATCTTTAAAAAATTACCACATTTATCCCTGGTAGACTTTGAACATCAGACAAAATGTATGTTGCCTGTTATGTGCACATACAATTTTTCCGACACTAAAACAATGCTGTCTAATATGACCATGGAGATTTTTGAACAAACTTTGAGAGTTGTGCAGGTTGAGTATTTTAACATGTAAATCCTCCCCTTCTTTTAGATCCTGTGGACTTTCTCCATCTACCTGGAATCCGTGGCCATTCTGCCCCAGCTGTTCATGATGAGCAAGACAGGCGAGGCCGAGACCATCACCTCCCACTATCTGTTTGCCTTGGGCTCCTACAGAGGTCTGTACATCCTCAACTGGGTGTTCCGCTACTACAACGAGGGATTCTTTGACTTGATAGCCGTGGTGGCCGGATGTGTCCAAACCATTCTCTATTGTGACTTCTTCTACCTGTACATAACCAAAGGTAAAGCTTAAAAGTGTTGGCCGCTGCTCAATTTGACCCTCTGGTTCTGTTTTCTTAACTGTTATTGATCTATTTTTATTTTAAGTACAGCACATCTCAGATATGATAACAGACTCCAAAACCTCCCTTATGTTCCTTATTAAACACTTCAGATACAACAAGGTGCAAAATAGGCACCCTCAGTTTATAACAAGATAGTTTCAGTCTAGTTGCATCAAACCGAATACATGTGACATGTGTTTTCAATCAAAATGTTTGTCTTTGCAACATCCACTTGCACAGTCTAATAATAAGTCAGTGGTTGTATAACAAAAAACTATATAAACGACTAATTTACAGACATTCGAATCAGTTGTGCTTTTGTTATCTATCTATATGATAAAAAGCAGTAGATGAGAAATCATTACAACAGCTCTGTCCTTGATTGATCCGTAAATGAGAGGCTTCAGATAAATGAGATATTAGAGCAGGGTTTGTTAATCTTGTTATAGTTGAGGTGTACTGTATTGTGTCATTGTTATGATTGTCATTTTGAGCATTCATTTTCTCCCATATTGGTGAAAGTATTGAACATTTAGTTGTAATGTACTTATTGGTGTTTTGTTGAGGCTGATCATGTTTTATGTTTTGAGGGTGTTTTTTTAAGTCTAGCCATTGCAGTTGTCAGACCAGAATGTCATTGTACACATCTGTTTTGTTGCTGTTGCAGAATTTGGATTGGAAAATCCATTTTCTAATGTTCAGGGTTTTCTTTCAGACAACATTTGCCATCTCTGTTCACTATCAAGCTCTTTTTACTCTACACAAGAGTCAAGATCATTTTTGTGTGAAGCTACTGTCTGACAAAGTCATTCTTGCCTAACTTACATCGTTGATTTAACCTTACCAAAGATTTACTGCTTGGTCGTTTTCAGATTGGTCTCTGATAGCTAAACAAGGGGCTTCTGTTAAAAACATTGTGGAAGCAGTTTGAAAGTGCTTAGTGAACACGAGTGGTGAATAGTAGTCTCAATAACATTGTCTTTTACTTTGAGGGGTTACTGGTTTTTCTATTCCATTTTCTTTGCCTTACTCATGAATATGATTTTTATTATATCTTTTTCTTTCTCCGTTTTTTGGTTGAATACCTGTCTTTCAATTTGTTGATTTTTGGACAAATCCTTTGATTTTCAGTTGTCTTTTTCCCTTCTTTGATCTGTGTACTGTATGTAAATATTTAAGTAAGTATTTAAATGTAATAGATAATGGCATTCTTGAATGAGTCAGTGCTTGTCAAGGATTATCTTCAAGATTCAGATCTGACTTGTTTTCTGATCTGTCTTTTTTTCTTTTTAATCCCTCTCCACAGGTCTTCCATTTTCTTTTGCTTTTTTCTAATCCAAACCATTTTGTTTAAGTAGCATTAAATTGTTTGTGGTGTTGAAGGTCGTACACACATTTGTTACTACTAGGAAATTTGGAGACTTCATTCGACGGCATCATTCCTGTGGGTTCTTTCAACTCAAACTAGTCTTTGTCTGTACTTCTTTCTTTTTTTCAGCTCTGTATGACCTGTGTGTTGGTGTGCTCTCTTCGTACACACACAAAAATTGAATCATAATATTTGAATGTATATATATAAATCCCTTCCCTGTGAGATTATGTAGGTTTCTGATTTGTCTAGTGGTCTGTTTACATAGAAGCTCGAATAGAATTACCAGTTTTCATGAATTAAACGGGTACTATCTGATAGTTTTTGAAGACTTTGGTCAAGTGAGATGAACTCCTACTACATCTGCTTTATGCATGTGGTAGGATCTGTAAAAAGAAATTTGCTTGTAGACAGTATAGATTTATATGTAATAATGAAGAATATACTTCAATGGTTTGGTTTCATTGTCATTAAATCTTTCAATTCTTCTCTTCCGCAGTATTAAAGGGCAAGAAAATGAGCTTACCAGCATAAATGTAGAGGCTGCTGCTACAAACACTTGTTGGGTTAAATGATGGAATGCTGTTGGACAACATCTGGTGAATTTGTTCTGAAGTCACTTCAAAGATCATACTGTATATGTGAATGCGTCAGATGGAGTGACTGTGTGTGTATGTGTAGGAGTGCGTTTAGCAGTAATTTTGTTCTTTGTCTCAAAGACAATGCAAAGATGACCAAAATTGATGCGTTATTATATGATATTTTTCAGAATTGTTTTAGTTGTTGAGTTGTGTACAATCAGTAAGAACAACATGAAGTTTTAGAGGAAATTTCTTGTTTAATCGGCTTATTTCATCCCTTCGTTATCTTTGGATCTTAAACAAGAACAACGCACAATTCTGCCACTATTATTATCTGTTTATTTGAAGAAATGTGATTGTTTATTCTTACTCTGTAGCAATCTCTGTGTGAAGACTGATACTCTAAGACCAGAAGTTGCATTGAAATCTAGTACTCTCGATGACCTTTTGATTTAAAAGAAAAAAATATGAATTTAAGTTTAAGGGCTGTGGAGATTAAGAAAGATTAAGAAATTTTTCTTTGAGCTCTGTTGTGTGCGAATTTAAATCCAGTTAAGAATAATTAAATCTTATTTCATTTCTGTCCCTGTTTCCTTTTCATTCTGGAGAACCTGTTTTGAAATAGCTTAAGCTTCAAACAGATTAAGCAGAGATACTTATTGACTGTTGATCATAATGTTTTTGTATATTTTCTTTATAACTTTAATCACTACTCCGATTGTGACCAGCTTTTTGTGGTATCTTAGATTTAGAATAACACACACGCCACATCCCCTATATCGGCAATTAAGTGAAATAAAGCAATAAGATTGAAATTTGAGTTTTGACTGCTACAACGATTGGAGAACTCCTTGGTCAAAGAGAGTGTTAATTTGTATTTTGTAGATGATTCAAAGACCACCTCTATAGGGTTTGTATGATAGCTACTTCTACTGTTGTTTTTCAAGCATTTGAAATGGTTACCTTGCTTTTAGGCAATATTCCAAATGTCCGCGTGAAGTGCACAAAGTAAGTTCAATGGAAACTTTTGATATATATGATCAACAGTAGACTGCAAATTCCATATCTCCTAAAAGCAAAGTATTTGTAATTTTTGCTGTCTGAAATATATAAGATTCGTGAGAATGAATTACCGAAAGCCAAATGACTGATTATCACTTGTGTGTAACAGAAAGCTAGTGTTTGGGTGCTTTTTAGAGGGTTTTTGATTTTCTCATTTTAATGATTGAAACGTGTATAGATATAAACAGTGTATTCTTTTACTATAATATATATTTTAAAGTGCATTTAGATTGACCTATATTATCACATTTACATGTATTGGTGCCGATAGTTGTGTTTGCCTGGTCATGTCTAGATCTTCGTCATTGCACTTTTCATTGTCTCTGATTGGTACGTCCCATTAGATTGATGAACCGTACCGTTTTTTTCTATTTTGGAAACAGTTGTTAGGCAGTTTGAAACGTTTCATTTCAGTTCAGCTGTTGGAAAGAGTGTTTGGCTAATCTTGGAAAAATATTTTTTTTTCTTTTACTTAATCAATTACTATTTCTAGTTTAGGAGAATTTTCACTTTGTTGTATATCGTTAGTTTCTTTCTTTCCTATCTTTTGCATATTTTATTTTTTACTAAATATCAACTCATCATGATAATTAAATAAAAGTTGCAGCAGAAATCATGGAGTGATTTTCAATCTTTTCCCCCTTTTTGGGGGGGTATACGTCAATTTGGAATTTCTTTTCTGCTGTTCTTGTTGACCTTTTATCTTAAATTCTCGTTTGTTTTGAATTACTACCTGTAGTGTTATTGAGGGTTTTGAAATTTCATGGGTTTCTTTTCTTGTTTTTTTTTTTTTTCACTTTTCTTTTTTTTTTATGACATACTAGATAGTATCTAGTGGTCTTTAACTCCATGTTGTCATGATATAAGGAGGTAAATATTCTATCAGAACCTGAAAACCAAAAAACTAACATCCATGTCTATAATGTGTGCCTTGTGGCATGTCTAATCATGTAACAAGACTAGAAGAGAATTTGTGCCCATGGTATGATTATGATATATAATAATACCCATCCCCTGAACTATGTTGCCAACAACAATAACCCCCCTGCCCCCTCTCTTTCTTCTTCAGCAGTATCTCCACCTTGCATGTGTGTGAGACTTGCTGTAAAGAATTCTGCATTTTATATGTCGGGCTGCATGCTTGCGCAGAGTGTTTGTCGCAGTTGCAGGCTTGCATGTTGTTGTGTAGAAAGAAGTTAGTTTGAATGCAATGCTAGAGATATAGTATAATAATAGTGCAGGTGCTGTACTAACAGTAACTAACTTGTACGTATGTTGACATTGCCAGTATTTTTAACACATTATATTGTTTTCCATGCTTAAAATAGTTAGTGATTTCTAGGATTTCGGGGTCTTTATTATATTTTCTTTGGTTACTGTTACTCTGTTACTGTTTCTATCTTTTCCTTTAGTGGGGTGGTTGAAGGGTGTCCCGGTGGGGGTCTAGTCCTGTCTCTCTATTCACTCAACTATCCCCTCACTTTTCCCTCAGAATCATTAGTAGTAGTAGTATGACCTAATTGTGTCGAAATATTCCCTGTCATCGATAACTCGTGTCTTTTCCTGAGTTAGATTGGAAGCTATCATAGTCATAGGACCTAAAGAGTACAAGTCTGCAGTCATTCGTTTCCAAAGCCAACCAGACTATTTATTTCCCTCTCATGGCTCTGTCTAATTTTGTAATATTATTAACCCCTTTTTATCATTCCTCTTATGAACTGCTTTTACTTTTAGTTAGCTTGCATGTTAACCATACTGTAAGCTTTGGCAAATTGGAGACAAGAATGATTTAGGTTGGGGTTTTTTCCTTTCTTCTTTCAAACTGATAGAGTAGAGATTATATATTTTGTTGCACAGTTTTAACAGTTCCTCTTATTTTATGTATTTCTTTTTTGTTTGGTTTAATCCCTTTCTTGGATTTTGGCTATATGTATTTTTGTTACATTTTTTTGTTTGTTTTTTGTTTGTATTATAGTTATAGAATATAACCAATGATTAGTAGTACAGGTCCATTGATCTATGTCGCTGCCATGCTGCCCCATGCGTGACCAGATGCACTGTGTTTATGTGTCTTGTGTCTTGCTATGGTGTGCGGTATGTGTATGAATGCAATTGATAAACTTAATCTACTCGTTTTTGTTTCATTCACCCTGTGGTGCGTGAAGACTTATGACTAATGAAAATGACGTGCTGTAGCTTTTATTAAACCGTCATATTACATTAAACCCAAGAGTTTATTTTTATTTCAAATTATTATTGTGTTAGTGTTAGTCAATTGGTGAGTAGTTACATTTCAGGATATACGGAGTTCAAACCCTCAGGGAAGGCAAACTTTAAAGCCAGTGGGTCTCTTTCTTCTGTACTGGTTTTTATATTTTAAACACCATCTTCTTACTTCTCCCAGCATTGATTGACGAATTAATCATCCTCTGTTGATGTGCTCTAGTTCTAGCTATAATCATAAGTCCACTCATGAATTGGCCTGCTGGGGGTAAGATATGTCTGTGTTGAGCCTGCATTGAATTAATTGCACGCAAATGTATGTGGATATGGACCGACTTTTAACCGACATCTTATCTTAGCTGTATACTGTGTAATAATATCCAGTATTCAGTAAGAAGAAGAAGAACAGGAATTAAGTACTAGTACTCGGTAACTCGGTACCCATGTGTATGTTTCTGGTCGGGCAGTGTTGTTTGTTGATGCAGGCATGGGTTGGTCTCCCTTGTGGACACTAAAACACATTGTACTAATAATTAATTTCTTCTCTCAATCTACATGCTGGTGGGTGGATTGGAGGGCGGCATCCCTGGTGGGTGGGTTGGAGGGCTGCATCCCTGGTGGGTGGGTTGGAGGGCGGCATCCCTGGTGGGTGGGTTGGAGGGCGGCATCCCTGGTGGGTGGGTTGTACTTTAGTACAGCACATATACTTCTGTTTCGTATCTTACTCTTACCCTGTTGTAAAACTAGCGTCTTACTTTATCCTGCACTTTATGACATAAACAAGTTTCGATGTTCTCTCTTCACACAAACAAATGCGCCATCTATCATCATCATCACAGTGGTCAACGTATCCACCTGGTGATCGAAGGATCCATGGTTCGAATCCTGACGTTTAGTCCTTGGATAAAACTTTGTAAAACTTTCCTCATCGATCATATCGGAGACATGTAAAATTCGGAGGTCCCGCTGGTTTCGGACAACATTGTCTCTCCGAAAAATTGTAACGCGCCAGTAACAGGCTGCACGTATCGTCTAATGTGTTATATTTATATATTATGTTCGTTGTCTGACGGTGAATAGGTACTGTGGATAAGCGCTATATAAATGATATCGACTATCATCATAATAATATGATATTAATTAGTTTACTTCCACTCTTTTTTCTTTTTCTTTAATTAACACTAACACACGTTACAACCCCGTATGGATCGATTACACTACCGTACCTACTTTTACTCCACGTACGTACGTACTATGTACTAAATCATGGCGACAGCCAACGCGATGGTGGCGATGATACGTTCGTCGTGATGTAGGTATTATGGTAGGTAAAACAATTAATTATTGCATCGCTGACAGGATCGCCAACACACCGATACACTCCTGATATACTGC
This sequence comes from Dendronotus rufus, assembly GCA_032358575.1. NCBI lineage: Eukaryota > Metazoa > Mollusca > Gastropoda > Nudibranchia > Dendronotidae > Dendronotus > Dendronotus rufus. The sequence continues at coordinate 8,362 of JAULCB010261735.1, forward strand.
TACAGCTACACACACGTGTGAGGCGGGCTTTATGGAGCGAGGAGGAGATACGAGTAATGTACATAGTAAGAGTGACGTGGCTGTTTGTGTGATGGGGGAAAATAAATTGAAAGTGTTTGTGTGTAGGGGGGGGGGGGGGGGGTGCATGTCAAGTACACGTAGTGAGTAAACCTGATGATTGGTCTGTAGTAGTAGTCCTAAAATGTTTTTGATTCGATTGGGTTGTCATTTGTGTGATGCCGTATCACGGAAATCGCCTCTGACATTTAATTTGATTTAATATAATATATCAAAATAAATTATAATCATGTCCTTTCGTTTTAGCAGATGACAGCAGGGAGTCTTGGAAAATCATTAGTTTTGATTTAGTTTTAGTTTTTGTTTTCTTCCCCTTGTTAAAAAAAATTACGATACTCTACATTTCCATTTTATTGCCATAGGGCATGAATACATTAGGCAGCAAGGCCAAAGAGGTCGGTGCGCACTATGTCGATGTTGTCATCACGAAACATTGCGCGTTTAATTAACACCGTACGCGGTATCAAATGATTAACACAAAACCATCCTCATTGCCTCCGAAACAGTAAGCAGTGTATATATATATTATGTACAAATGGAAGGTTTGGTTTTGTAGCTACCGTATGAGAAGGTTGGTTGGGGGGGGGGGGGGGGGGGTAAAAACGCCCGTTTCAAAAACTGCAACGGCACCGGCCTTTTGTAGCCCGTCTCCTCTGATTCTGATAGGAGTTGGAAACACGACCTGAGTCAAGGCCTCAGAAAAGTCGCCTCAATCGGGGCTCGAACTTGATACGTGACTGGATAATATGTCGGAGATCGTGCGAGTGCAATAACCACTTGACAAACTAAGAGCCTTGGCTGATAATCCACAGCCAAAGAAATCACTATACTACGTATAGTATAATGGTTAATATGAATGTAAACACGCTGATAACGAGCCTACTCAAAGAAATTGTTGCACACGTACTGCGTGTAATAATGATAATATACACAGTTGATCCTATTTCCACGCGTCTACCCAGTCAGTCTAACACGTCTTTCTATTTGTATGGCGTAGTATAGGGCTTATGTATCATTATCTATACTGTTATAAATTATTATTATCCTAGAAAAATTACTTGATTGTTCATTTTTTTTAAATATTATATAATTTGCTTGCCAAGCTGTGGCTACCACCCAGCTGTTACTGTCACACACGACATACCTACAATATAATACACCAGTGGAATCGGATTGGGGGGGGGGGGGGAGTCAATTAAAAAGTAAGAAAATAGATTATACAGTGGGACACCGGTATATCGATCTTAGCTTGGCTCAGCTTTATCATAGTCGGGGTGAGCCATTCGTGACGCTGTTGTTGATGATGGCGATCGTAACGATGCTGCTGCTATGCTTTTGCTACGGCTTGTGCTACTGTTACTGAACTGTCGTTAGTGAGTGTTTTGTTTGTTGTTGTTGTCGCCGTGGCAACTGCTTTTTCAGCTTTTTCTATCAAACAATAATGGAATGTATCAAGACCTTAAAGTAAAGATTGAATATATATGTATTACATACCTACAGCCTCAGTGATCCAATTGTATCATTGTCATTGAGTCCCGTTCTAAAATTACCAAAAACTAAATTCCCGACCTTAGCCTTAACCTCAAGATCTCTGGAATTGAGGAGTCTATGAAAACAGCCCAACAATTGAATAAGTCAAAAGCACAACACTTAACCAATCTTCGTGGTCAGTCAGTTAGTCAGTCGCTTGGTTGGTCAGGCTGCCCACTTGGTTATCATGAGGAACGATAAATCAGCACTTATCCACGGTCGTCACCACGCTTCACAATATCACATCTATCCCCGGCGAAACATGTGACACATCAGACGAAACATGCGGCCTGTTTAGGCGCGTAAGACCAGCGGATATCAAATCGCATCTGTGTGTCTTTTACAATACCCAAACTTAATTTTTATGAAATCTGCTAAGTCATGAATAGTTGGTAGACATATCCATATTCGGTTAAACAAATTAGAGACATAACGAGAAAGAAGATTAAATGTGAGATACAGTTTATATTTTCACATGGTAGAACTACGGGTAAGCAAGTGATCAGCCCACTGTGCAAAACGATTTACTTTTCATCGATCTATTTAGTATTTGTTTAATCAGGTACAACATAGCACAATCTAAAACGATACATATATATCGGTATACAAATTGTCGCCCTTACTCTGTAGGGCTAATTCCATCTGTACTGATGAGGGTTTTAAACCCGAAACGGTATCGTCTACAGATTCGTTAATATAGATATATCTATATTATATAGGGTAAGGTTAGGGGAGCGAGCACTTGAATATAGGTACGTACAAATCTGTTTATTCATTCAGCCATGAATTCAAACTGAGAGGGTACTCTGGACTTGAATAAAAAGGCTAGTAAAGTAGTACGTAGTAGTAGTAGTAGTAGTAGTTACCGAAACAGCACAAAGGTGTCTCTTTCATGTTAACTAGATAAACGTTATTGCTTCTTTGTGTACAAATAAAACGTGTTCCAATAGGAACTAACTAGACAAGCAGTCCGACTCAGGCTCTATCTTTAGACGTCCTATTGGAAACCCTGTTGCTGCTGCTACGTCGATAGGGACTACAAACACGGGTAGGTAGTAGGTACACTGTTGACCCAGCGCATTCACCATTGCCATTAGGCTGGAAACTGGGTTCTGCCTTGGGCTGTGTGGTGGTGTGTGAGGGAGGGGGTGGTGAGGGGTATAAATAATTTTAGTCAAGAGGTCTGGGGTAGGGCGGCGGGTGGTTGTATCAAGGACAGGTATCGATACCCATACGAGGACTGGGTGTTAATAGAATGCCGAGTGATTGGGGTGGGCGAGACTGGCGGTTATGTCCTTGGACTTGGAATGAAAGAAAGGGGTGGAGGGGGAAAAATCGATAATGATCGGTGCGTGCGTGTGCTCTAGAACTAGAATCCAAGAGGGTACCGCAGTAACGTGGAGCTGATCACTATTGTACCGTGACGTTGTTTTGGGAGCATAACTAATTACAAACGTCACTCTGCAGTGTGTAACGTCGCATTTGTAGTACAAAGTCATAGTAGTAATAGTAACCTGAAAGGTGTGTTACTTATTACTAAGGCATTGGGTTTGAGACTATTATTAATTTACACGTACACACCAACAGGACACACACAACGGACTTCCCTTCTCGAAAGGTAATTATTGTACTAGCTTGATCAAATCTTTCATCTTTATTATACTTTATACCACCGTGTAAAAATCGAATTAACCCCCTACATGTTTGGGTAATGATCGTTCGACCACCTACACCACCCACTCGTTGACGCGATGTATCTCACACATTGTATGGAAAGGTTATTCGATATCAAAAGATGGTTATTATCATTATTATTATTATTATTACTACTATCATTATCATGTCCGGGGGTATTGATAGTATTATGGGGTTAGTCCCTCGCTCGTGTTTTCTTTCATTTCACACAATCAATACATTGATTGGTTCGTGTTTGATCTCTCGCTTGACGATTTCATAGCATGCGTTATCTATCCATCTATATCTACATGCTATATGTCTGTCTTTCTGCACGTCTATCTATTCATATTATAATATGTACCTACTGTCTTTCTATCGATGACATCTATCACTCTGTCTCTGTCTATATTATTGTCAATCCATACCATCAATCATAATCAACATCAACAGCTAATAAAACAACAGTTACTACTACTACTACTACTACTACTACTACTACTACTACTACTACTACTACTACTACTACTACTACTACTAC
>JAULCB010261846.1:0-12182 GCA_032358575.1 Dendronotus rufus
CATCATCATCATCATCATCATCATCATCATCATCATCATCATCATCATCATCATCATTATCATCATCATCATCATCAATAAACTCATCATCATCATCATCATCAACAAACACCTCCTCATCATCATCATCGCCAACAAACACCACCTCCTCCTCCTCATCATCATCGCCAACAAACACCACCTCCTCCTCCTCATCATCGCCAACAAACACCTCCTCCTCATCATCATCATCATCATCGCGAACAAACACCTCCTCCTCATCATCATCATCGCGAACAAACACCACCTTCTCCTCATCATCATCGCGAACAAACACCACCTCCTCATCATCATCATCATCGCGAACAAACACCACCTCCTCCTCATCATCATCATCGCTAACAAACACCTCCTCCGCCTCATCATCATCATCCACATTCTAATCATGATCTTTCTCCTCCACCTCATTAAAATCATCATCACCATCATCGTCATCATCGAGTAATCGTCTTTCCGGTACAACATACTGGACTGCAATAATTAATTTTCGCCCACGATTTTCACAAAAGCACCGAGGTTGGCCGGTGTAATTGCCCACCAGGGGTCGAAGGGTATCGTCGTAGCTAGTAGTCAATCGACTCCATTTACTCTAAACAAACTTGTCACCTATCCAATCCACCCACGCCTCGCCAAACCCAGGCGAGCAATTTCTGGCATCGTCAAACATCGACGACGGGTTCCTACCTGCTGCTGACTCGATGCGGCCATCGCTACGCGAGTACTCACCGAGTATCACCCAGCCGCCAGTCTGTCCCCAACCCACACAAGGAGCAGCACTGAACACCGGCGTCCTTCTCCCCCTTATATTGTTATCGCCAGGCGGCGCTTTCACTTCTTGACGGCTGGGCATCGCATCGGATTTACTGCCCGTAAACTTGGTCGGCTTTCGCAGTATCCAGCGCCGACTGGGAGACATAGTTTTGGAGGAAACGGCGCATACCATTTTGGAGGGTAATTATACTACTAATAATGATAATATTATAATAATAACGATGGTTGTGAATGTGGTATCTTTGTCACTAGTGATCTTTATTATTTGTTTTGAAAACATTAACATTTGGATTCGAAAGAATTGGAAGATTGAGGGTTGATATTTATTCAAAATTTGTAAGGAAATAAAGGCCAAAAATAGAAAAAATGATAAGAAGAAAATGTCAAAATAAATGGGATGGGATTAATTGTTTTTAAAAGTGGTTGCAAATATAACTAACGAATGGATATTTGAACCGATATAATAATGCGAGTAAATTCACCAACAATAAGCTGAGTAGGGGTACATAAACATAATCATATTCATAATAAAATCCATGGTGCAACTTGATGTTACTTGACACCTCTGAAATAGACTGCTGGTGGATGACGTCCGTTTTGCTACCTATTCAATGTTAGTTTTAATAATGCATAGTATTTATCATCATACTACATCCTTGGATTGCAAACTTTTTGTTCTGTTGAATTCTGTTTTAAAGTTGTAATTACATAGGAAAGTAAAGGGCGGTTTTGCTTATTTTCAAAATATATATCTCGTGACTATTGAGAACAATGTCCACTTCACACAGCACTACTCAGAATTGAGTCTACTCCGAGTACGCGCAAATACAGATACAAAATTAAAAATACCATTAAAAAACTGATGAAGGCTGATTTCTAGAATATAATATAATATCAAGCTTTGACGACATTGCGCCACGGGGATATTATACCTATATAATGTGTATCTCTATGTAACGGAATGGATGTTTCGTGTTTTTATTTCCGTATTGGATTTATCCACAAGGGAGTAAAAGCGAATGATAAGAATCCACAAATCATAACAAAAGACAAATAAACAAACAAATCAGAAAAGACGAACTTTGATAAAGGGGATTAGTATTGGCTTACACGAGAAAAGCGTATTAGAATTACACAGTGGGTAAAGGAATTAATTATAATATAAAAGAAACAGAATAACAACTCGTTTTTCAAGTAAGTTTATTCCGATTATTTTTTTCTTTTCATTTCTATTCGTTTTCCTTTATAAACAAAACAGGAAAGAAGAACTTTTATACAAGAAAGTAGTGTGGTCTTATAAGTGAAAACGTACTAGAACTGCACAATAGGTAAAGGAATATCAAAAAAAAATAGCAACTCTTTTTCCAAGTACGTTCATTCAGTTTGGTTGATTTTTCTTTCTTCCTTTTACTATTCGCTTCCCTTTATACCATATGGTAGTGTAGGGTTTAACATATTTGCTGAAATGTCTTCGGATCAAGAGGCATTGATTGACAAGCGGGTGAGCATCCCACTGTGTCATTTACGCTTCAGTTGGTCATTTGGGTACGTAGGTTTGAAATTGGAACTGTGCCAGGGCAATGGTTACAAATCGTGGCCTACCTACTCCTTGCAATTTTGACCTACTGTAACTGTTCATGTGCGATTTTAACTTTAACGTGCGTAAACACGGAACTTTATGGTTTTTTATAATCAAATAGTAGAAAAAATATAAGTTGACTCACATTGTACTAGATAAAAGCACCGGAAAGGCTGCACTGATTCATTTTGTTTCGAAATAAGGCATTTTAATCTGTACTTAATAAACGATTGTATTTCGTTGTGAAGGTAAATCGTTGAGTAGTTAATAGAGACAGAGTGAGTCTCATTTTCGCGCTTATTATTTTGATTCCCACTATGAATTGTTCGTCCCGAACAAAATTTATCTCGCCAAATGACAATTTCACGATTATGATATTATGACATATATTTCGATATCATGAATAATAATATAATAATTCCTGAATTGTATTGATTTTGAATTGCTCATTTTTGAGCGCTTAGTGCAGTATACTTGCAATGTCCGGAGTATAAAATGTGCGTCAAGTGCCGTATCTGTTGTCAGGACTGAAAGACACTGGGCCCGATGGCGGCATTCGACCATTGTTGTTTTGTTTTGTTATCCTTTGCCATAAAACGCTTTGTCAGTGTCGGTATCCAGTCCTATTGTCAGTTCAAAATGGTAAATGGAGTATATCATATGAGCCCAATAACCACCTTTGACGAAACACAGAGCTAGGAAATACTCTCGATCAAGAACTACGGCATACATGTGATTAGCCTACTATGCTAAAAAAAAATAGGAATATAAATAAAATAAGGTAATTTTTTGAACAAGGTATGATACAACTTTTTCATCCAGTGCAATGTGTTTAGAAATTACTTGTTATTCCGATATGAATAAGATTACTGGTAACGATGAGTCAAACATTTGATGCAGCTTTTCATTTACATTCTTATGCAACACATTTTGTTTGACGTCATCATCAAGAACACGATTATACATCGTATCTTTGCGTTTCGGAATCTATATTATTTTGACTGCATCGAACAATCATTTTGTGAGAAGAGAAAAAATAACATAATATGCCACGCAATGAAGCGTATTTGTAAGCGAAACGGAAACAAAATATATGTCTGTTCAATCAACTGACCAAAAAGGGGAGGGAAAGTTAAAACCAAGCTCTGATATTTTATTAAACGGATATTATCTGAAAACTTTCCATTTGATATAAAATAGATATTATACTTTAATTGATACGGCTCTTATTATAGCTACATAGCGCTATGCATGAACAATACTTAGACTCTATATCGATGGTCGGTAGAAGTCGCATAGGTTTGGTAGGATGTCTCGCTCAAAACTTGGGCAGTAAAATCCATGTCGTGCTATGTCTACGATATTCATTTATTATAATTAAAGTAGCAGATATCTTTTCATCTATACATTTTGAGTTTCAGTCAGCGCAGTAAAATCAAGACTATATTATCATTATTATAATGATCTATCTACAGTGTGAGTTGTTGTATTTAAGATACAAATAAAAACGAGACATCGGCCATCTAGACAGGTTGCACACAGCTAGTGCACTCAGTGCAGCACTTATTATGGCCACTGGTGGCACTTTGTAACGCATTGCAGCAATTCTGTCCCTTGAAAGGCATCGCGACGGTGAAAAGGTCCTGAACTCTTACGCCTCAAAAATAACCTAGCTGTCAGTGTTTGAAAGAAATGGTATCGATCATTTTCACGACTCCCATAGCTGCAGCTTGAGTTTGACGCCATTGTCTCTGCATTGGGTTTTGAGAATAGCTCTTCATCAAATCGTATGAAGAGGGACGAGAAGCTATCATTTTTTTCTGAAGACGAATAGGTCGAATGCTAGGTAGCTTCGATTTTTTGTGGGCGGTAGATGCGTGTGTGGGAGTGCGTGGTTTGTGTGTGTGTGTGTGTGTGTGTGTGTGTGTGTGTGTGTGTGTGTGTGTGTGTGTGTTTATGTGTCTGCATAAAGTATGTGTGTGTGCGCATATGTGTGTATAATGTGTGTGTGCGTGCGGGAGTGAATGTCTAGCTGTTTTGATTTCTTTTTTCTCTATTTGTGGACATTTTCTTTGTTTCCTATGATATGTTTGATCTTCTATAATGAACATAAATAAATGAAATAAATCTACCTGTATTGTCCCAAAGGGCCCTTTGTCATTTTGGGGGCAATTCCGAATTAAAGACCTGAATAACCCGCGCGTCAGCCGGAGAGCAGCGCCGCAAAATAGGAAATAGGAGTTAAGTTTCTTGCCCAAGAGAAATTCGAAGTGCCAAAGTGTGGCTCGAACCCAATAATTTGTTGGGGGTCTCAGTGCAATGCCTTAACTACTCGGCCACCTAGCCTCCTGTGTGTGCGCGTGCGTTTTTAGGGGTGGTGTTGCTTTTTTTGAATTACAAGCATAACAAGATCTTTTATAACGTCCATTCTTGACAATTAATCGAAAACATAAGATATCATTTTGCAAGAGAACAAGTAACACACATTTTCTAATGTTTGTACTTGAATTGCAAAGTAGCATTAAAACGACAACATTTTCACGAATAAGAAAACTATATGCAAGTTGTGTCAATATCATAATGTTTAAATAACAACGAATTACATTATTGTCAACATAAAATATCCCACACTATGACGAGAGGGACAAAAAGTGTAACGCCTACTGCAGTAAAGGTCAAGGGCAGGTTTTGCATGTGAAATGTATTATTCATAAGGCAGTGTGGTGGTCTCCATTTAGAATTATTTGTGTAAGCTCTATTGAGATTTAGAGTGCTAGGTAGGACTGGAGGGAGAAAGCCCCGAGAGTAACAGTAACAGTAACAGATAACCGTAATCAAACAAGGACGCGGAGGCGAATTGGAAACCATCCCAACCCAGGGCGTGACAAATCGTGCTCGACACCCGCCGAAATAATATGTCGTCGGCGTGAGCAAAGTCACGCCCTCTGTGTCTGTAAGAGTGAGCATGTTGTAGTTGTAGCTAGGGGAGATACGGGATCTACACCACAATAATTACGTTTGCCCGTCTCGAGACGACGAAGTTTGTCCAACTAACCGAATCCTCCGGCTCTGTTTGTTTTATATTATGTCGCTGCCTTCCTCTTTTGCAGGACTGTTCGTTTAAAGCGTATACGGTGACGTTATTTAAGAAAAATCGGCTAAACTAAAAGGGGTTTTATAACGACATAATGAATGTGCTCTAAATTTTCCCATCTCGGCATAGTAGTTCACCATGAGATAGTAGCTACGTACACTGCACGTTTGTTTGCCTATCACTGGGGGATGTTTGGACATACATTATCTATTGAGGCAGTCAATTGAAGGTTGCATGTTATTGTCATTCATCATACGACTCCTCGTTTCAGGGGTAAAAACGCTTTCACATTGCACAAGGCTGGGTGGGTTTTTTTTCTCAATGGTTCCCGCAGTTGTAGTATGGAACTTTGGTGGGGCATTCTAAAATCTCGTGTTCTGAAACAAAGCACTCATGCAAACATTTTTTTCGTTATGGTCTCAACAATTTGTTCATATCAAATTAAATTCTAAGTGGAAAATGGTCTGTACATCCTTTGTCAAAACTAGGGACTAAGAGTAATTAACTTGGTTTTTCAGACAAGAGAACAACAGCACAAACAACATGATATAAACAAAGTCGATCAATATGAATACTATAGTATCTATACTTTCTCAGAAATACAATCACGATTTTCTCTGTATTTGATTGAACAAAGAAGTTTAATGAAACAAAACAAATGTTATGCGCTATACATTATCTTCAATAGAAACAAAAATATTGAGGATCTTTTATATCACAAATTGCATAACATTAGCACAGATAACAATTTATTCCGAACGTACGAAAGAAAGACATTATATTACTTGTTCATGCAACTTGTGTTTTAACAACAGTGGACTTTGCGATGCCACAAAGAACATTTTCTTTAACGAAAGATGTCCCTACTTAGATGTCCATTAAAAAGTCAATAGTGTCATTATCTCCTGTCCTGACGTCTATTGCAGTTGCATATTGTCACGTACTAGACTATTCTTCAATGTCACATCAAAAGTCGAGCTTTCGAAAATCTAAACAGTGGTGAAAGCAAAAAGTATAGAAGGTTTCAAAATCTAGGTTTTCGGTCACGAATCTAAAAACAAAGCAAATAAAGAAAAAGAACAATGTGCGTTTATTATAGTCAGTTTGCCCGTAGACTTCAAGAGTTTAGATCATAATAATATGTCGTGCGACCAGCAGGCAAATTTGTTCAAAAAGACATTTAGTTCCTGTGTAGTGGCTTGTGAGATGCTCATGCTACCATACTAGAAATGTCGTATTCTCTGACCGGGTACTCATTCGTATCTATGTAAAGTGAGTAAAACGTGCCTGTAAGCTAGTCTCAAAGGGTTACTTAACGTCAGATCCAGAAGGATTGGACACAATGGCCTTAGGATCATACTGACCGCTTCGCAATACTATCTATCACACAACCAATATAAATTTTAAATTCAGGCAAAACCAAAAGTCGATTGTAAATTTTCACTGCACAATACGATATAAAGGGAAATAGAATAAAAATGATTTGCTTGTTACAGCAAAAATTGCACGACACTAGAATGATGATAATGGTATTATGCACCATTGAAACATTAACATTAACTATTTAAAGCACGATACTTAATGACTTAACTATCTATCACCGAGTATCATCCCTACCACGCACTATCATTAATCACTCGTTTGTTTTCTTACTCTTACCAGGAAAAAGAAAAACACAAGCTCTGTTTTCTGAGAACTGTTGACTTCAGGAACACCTCGCTCCATCGAAAGCTTACCAGACCTATTTATAGCATCGGGCGGATCAGCTAGCAAGCAAGATGGCCGCCGCCCGCTTCTTGCTCCTGCAAATCGCCGCCGTTCTTCTGACCATCAGTCTTCTCTCATCCATTGTGGACAGCCAAGAACAGGTAAGGCTCTTCTTTGCTTCCTCCTTCTCTGTTGTCTGTATAGCTGTATAGTTCTGTATCTGCTGTCTGTATAGTTTTTCCTCGGAGTAGGCTCACTTCTAGTCTGAGCATTGGTGTCCGAGGGTGGTGGCTGGTGGGTGGTGGGCATTTTGACCAACAGTTAGTTGTCGGATGTTGGATATTAGTTTTAAAGTTTTCAAAAGTATAATTTCACAACGAGCAATGTGGTCAGCGTATCCGCCTGGAGATAGAAGTGTCGAGGGTTCGAGTCGCGACCTGGCCCAACGTTGAGTCATTGGGAATGACTCTTTACACGATTTTCCTCATCCTATCGGAGACGGATGTAAAATTCGGAGGTCCCCCTGGCATTGTCGTTGTCCGAAAAATTGTATATGCGCCTAACAGGCCGCATGTCTCGTCTGATTTGTTACATGTTTTCCGGGGATAAATTATGTGGTGTTGTAAAGCGTTTAGAGCATGGTGATGACCGTGGATAAGCGCTATATAATAAATGCTTTCATTTTAATTTAATCTAAAAGATAATGCTATTATAGCTTCAGACTCTACTAGATAGTCACAATCATGGATCATTGTACCCTTCATGGATCTAGTAGCACGAGGGTCCCAAACAATCCTTCGATAACAACAGTTAGTACTGATAGCGTTGTGTCTGTGACACGTTGGTCCGATCTTTGATGTATTCTACATAATAATATAAACTCGTGTTCGTTCATCTATTCTTACAAAGACAACGTAGACAACTAATGGCGAACAACGATACTATGCTGCACTTTAGGACAAGAAGAATCAGGTTATACCCAACGCTCAACTTTTTTTTCAGAAAATATGGTTTTGTTTGTGTTTTACAATTTCGAGAAAAAACAAACGATTATTTGTCTCATAATGATCAGACAAAGCTCGATTTCTGATGAGTATTCCATTGTTAGTAATACAGTGGATGTTACAACGTAGTAGACACTAGCCACATTATTATTTATTATTGATATGTAGTAGGGTAGAATGGAATAGGTCTAACTATCATTTCTTACATAATATTCGATGTAGGTATCTTCGTTTATTTCGACATCAATGCCCAAAGGGTATTGTGACATTGATTTAGTACACTAGAACTAGATGCTTTAATGAGACGTGGACATATTATAATACACAGCCTCAGGAGGTGACATTCCCTCTTCGCGTGTTGCCATGCCATGAATAATATCCATCACGTTTTTTTACTTTATTGTTTTTCCACACAATATTGTTGTTTTAGACGATGCCATACATTAGATATCAGTAGAGCTGTAATCAAATCTCGAGGCTAGTTTGTCATGATATCAGCAATCCGCCAGGGGGAATGGCGGATTTATGTCTGGGCGAACAAAGCTGTTTTTGTCACAATGCTGGATATAATAGCTAGCAGACGAGGTAGACTAGATATTTACATTGTTCGTTATTGGCATCTGAGATACAAAGATACTGTTATTGTCATTCAAACTATTTGCCTAATGGTCTGACAAGGTACAAAAACGTATCGATATTTTTCTTTATCAACAGAACAGAAATGGGGGAAAACCATAGTATAAGTAGTAAGCATGTAGGTGTACAGTTTCATAGTCGTTTATCGTCTTCACGTGATTTAATTAATGCATCTGAGAAGAAAAAAACCCGATGGTTAATTATTTAGAAGTCCTTCGAAATCTGATTTCTGAGACCTAACTCTTGAGACACTTTTCTTTAAAAATAACCGTACACTTCTCTTTTGTATGTTTTTATGATCCTCTGACAATACTAAGAAGCATTGGTGGTAAGTTTTCACCTATAAGAGGACATTTGATGCGACCAGTATCATTTTAGGATACGTGACACCGATTTTGATCATATTTTGTGGCAGACCTAGTGCAAATAGTATCAAACATACAGCTATGAAATGTGTACAGAGTATACGTATCATATCAGTCTATTATGCTATTGAGTATTTTTTGGATAACTCAAAATGTTTTTTGAAATATGCTCTCCTCCATCCCATGTCCTGTTTTCGGTCAGGAAAATTTGCCAAATCGTTATCAATGATAGTTAAAAATAAATGACAACCACCTCTTCAAAAATAAAAAGAATCATAAAACCCCTCAATGTCCTAATGGACGAACTCATTTACAGCAACCATGCCAAATTTCAGACAATTGCTATAGCTATTTTATAAGTTATACTCGTCAAGAAAGTGCCTACCCCTAAAATATTGTGTAACTGAGAAAAACGCAAAAAAACCGACTGGGTCAAAGTTAGACAAATATACGTTTTTATTATGAATTTGACGTACCCACACACATTTTCACCTCTCTTTATGCTTTGAGACCACTGAAAATAGATTCCTCATATAGTTTTCCTTAAGGATTTGTCAAAAACCAAAATTCGATATTTTTTTCATAACACAACTTTTTGCCTGCAGCCCCTTCCCTTAACATGATAGTACGTAGAATACAAAATGACATCCGTATAATCGTTCATATGTGACGTATACACACCGTTGGTGGTCAGCATTTATATTCCACCTTTCTATACTTCAAGAGACAAAACACTAGGTGGACGAAAACAAGGAATTCGCCACCCGGTTATATTAAAGCAAGATTTATTTTCGTGCGCAGAGTTTTCGTTGTTGTTTCTTTCCTGATTGTCTTTAAGCGTATTCTTTATACTCAATCGTGACGTGATTTGTACCTAGCAATATCGTTTTCTTTTATGCTTAGCTTTTCTTCCGACACTATTCAAATGACCCCAAATATTCAAATGTCACTGTTAAGTCATAACCGTAAAGCATACTCTCTATCTCGCCCCTCAACAGAAGGACATAGACGTCTACCTCATAGCTTGATGCATCTAGGAACATAATATCGTCGGTGTCGTGACTAAACACAAAGTGTTATTAATATCCATTGCTAAACATATAAATCAGCGTGAGTAGATGTTACTAGTATAGTTTGTTTGTAGGTGTACGTTTATAGAACGATACCGACGATAATAATAATAATATGATGATAATACTATTCCCGACCAGTGGTCACCTTCTCACAAATCAAAAACTGAACAAATCATCCGAATGATTGACACACTCGTTCGGGAAGAAAAATAAATAGTTATCGTTCTATACTATAAAAACATAAACTAAAAACCCAATCCCTCTGGAGAATAGACAACAAAGGGGGAAACAAAACGAAGCCGCTGAATAATGTATGGCAAGCTCGGCTCTCTAGATATGCAACGGGGGAAAATATTTTTTTTGCGCGAGGAGGATGAAACCTTGTGACCAATAAACAAAGGGGGAAGATAGGCCTCCGAGTGAAATGCCTTGACAGATACATTTGGCCCGAAACCCATGGGGACTGCACTCGAACAGGAAGAATACGAACGCCCATTTTGAAGGCAGACAAGGAATGATTCAAATCTTCCCACTCGGCTTTCGTTCATTACACACTCAACACACGCACATACATACACACACACACACATACACACACACACACACACACACACACACACACACACACACACACACACACACACACACACACACGCACACACACACATACACGGTGTTTTATTATGTATAATATTTTTATACTAGCTACGACGTTAAAATGAATGTATCGAGATAGACAAAATGATAAACGAAGAAAAATACGACATTATCATCATAATGAAAGTCTTTGTACATCGGTCTTACCTTGATTCATATTATTATGTCCAGGAGTATTTCCATTGGTTTATAAATGTTTTTAAATATATAGAAACTCAGTATTATGCACTAGTATTAGTATGCATTAGAAGGTTTTACTTAAAACATAGAAAGCATAATTAAAAACTGATACATTCATTCGTGTTCCTATTCTGGTTGCGTTAATGTAGATAGATAATATTATACGTAGACATTTGATAAAATAATGTTATGGCAATTTGTCAGTATGGATGAGGATGCCAAAGAAACATTTCGAATGGTTTAAACAAAAACAATTGCTTTGTCTAATAGATATCATATCTAGTTTGAATTTGCTTAAATCTACATCATAATTCAGTCAGAAGATTTGACCCTGTCGAATTCTTTCGGGAAATACGAGTGAAAGATACAACAAAATAAAATATTAAGTTATCATATTCATTGTGGACAACGGTTTAGGTTTTCGCTACGATTTATCATAGAACAAGTTTAATATATTGAAAAACACTTTTTCGATTCAAAATCTCAAGTATTTGATGACAACAACGGAAGGAAATAAAAGAATAACGGATACAATAGCCTTCGATTTCAAAAAATGTAATTCAAAGCTGTAGCAAAATGTATTGTAATTCTAAATGTTCGACAATATAGTGTGCACTTTTTGTATACTATAGGATTTTAAAACATTAATATCCTTTTGTTCAGGGATCACCATTTCGTCGGCATAGCCGGATAAAGCCTAAACTCATTTTCCTAATCCGTTCCCCCATCACAAGCCTTGGACGACTCGGGTCTAAAACAAACTTAATAAGACGGCGGGGCAGGGCTGGCATTAGGAGGAGGTAAACACAGACGGTTGCGTGAATGGTGGAACCGGAGACTTAGAGGGTTGAATGGGATAACCATCTAGCTCGGGTCCAAAATAAGACACAATGTCGAAATAATAATAGTAGTAGTGGACGTAGTAGGTAGTAGTAGCTGTAGTCGTAGTAGTAGAAGAAGTTATTATTGTAGTTTATAGTAGCAGTAATAGAAGCAAGTGGTAGTAGTAATAGTAGTAGTAGTAGTAGTAGTAGTAGTAGTAGTAGTAGTAGTAGTAGTAGTAGTAGTAGTAGTAGT
>JAULCB010261957.1:0-12182 GCA_032358575.1 Dendronotus rufus
CCCCCCCCCCCCCCCCCCCCCAATGACTGGCAGACCCACCAAGGATGACACACTGTGTCGTTGTGTGTATGTCTCTTGTGTGTGCGTGTGTGATTTGCTAATGCTTTCCGTCGTCCCGTGTGTGTGAGGCCTGGTGTCACTCTCGGATAGATATTTGGACGGTGGTGTGGTGTGTGACCATCTAATTTAATACTAGTTCAGCTTTGGTAACCTCCATCTTGTTTTGTTTTGCATTGGGTTTGGTGTGGTGTGGATTTCTTTATTCTGTACTTTGTTTCCTTTTGATGTTATATTTCTCTTATCCACTCATTCATCCTTTAGATAATTATTCTTTTCTGTTTTTTATCATTTAACCGAAACTATCGACTTACTTTTTCCAGCGCTGCTATGGCCCTTGGCGTTCAAAGTGCTGTACAACCTCAAACAAACGAACAATTCATTCCGTTCATTATTTATCTGTCTCTTTATTTGTTATCGTTTTTCACAACTCTTTTTTTTTTAATGTTGAAAATTTGTTTAGTTTCACATTTGCAATAAAAGTCTGTCCATCGTATTTTGAGAAGTACTGTGTTTCCTTTCTCTGCCCTGTAACCCTCTTCCGTTGGTCTGGTTGGTGTATGGAGGAGGGCTGTGTGCTAGTAGTACTGCCAGTTATGCCACCAGTCACACTCGATGGTCTACATTCTTCATAATGGGAGTCTCGTATCTTTGCTTGGTGGGATTCTCTAGGTGGCATTCTTTCTTCCTAACGAATCCGATCCATTTGATAGCGGTATGCGTGGGGGTTTTCCCCGGTTGGATAGTGTGGCAGAGTGTCCCTAGCTATTTCCTATTTCCTTTGAGTTGTTCAAGTATTGACTTGTTGTCCTTTGTGGCATGGTGGAAGGCTCAGTGGCCCTAGCAGTGGCCTCGTCATAGACTTTGATGTGTCGGTGAAACTAAACACTAGCTTCATGGATAATGAGCGTGTTCCCTTGGCCGAAATGGTTCTCAGCTCTTGAAACAATCCAACTGTACCATCTCTCTTCCTGTCTGAAATACGTGTTGCAGGTAGAAATGGTTCTCAGCTCTTGAAACAATCCAACTGTACCATCTCTCTTCCCGTCTGAAATACGTGTTGCAGGTAGAAATGGTTCTCAGCTCTTGAAACAATCCAACTGTACCATCTCTCTTCCTGTCTGAAATACGTGTTGCAGGTAGAAATGGTTCTCAGCTCTTGAAACAATCCAACTGTACCATCTCTCTTCCCGTCTGAAATACGTGTTGCAGGCAATCAGAGGGAATCTCTGTTTGGCTCTACTATATGTATTGACTGTTCTTTTATCGCTCAGTTCAAACACTTTCCCAGCACAATACGACCTAACTACGTCTTACGTGCTTTCTTTACACAAAGTGAGAGATGTTTGTCCCGTGGAATGGTGAGCTAGCCATACCTGCAGTGACAATGCTAGGGTCTATACAGGGGTTCTAAAGGGCTCTATGGGGCTATCTAACCTATCTAACCTTTCTTTTTAAAGAGGAATTTTTGTTTTTTTGCCAAGTCAATAATTTTCAATTGAAATACTACAGAAAATCATTTGTAATCCGTGTAAAGATGAAGATGCCAGTTTAAACCTTTTTGTTGAATAACCTTAAAGACGCAGTGCGTAAATGGAAAGTAGGAAGGGGGTTAGTGGGGACGTTTAAGTGCCATCGCCATGTCATATTTTGTCGACGTATTGTTTAATAATTGTTTAACGTGTAACTGACCATATGGTTTTTCCATCCCCATCCCTGGTAAAGAAAGCGCCGTGCCAGGGAAATGCCTCAACATGATACTCCCTCAGCAAAGCCCAATCACTGGTCTAAGCCTGGTATAGGGCTCTTTATTTTTTTTTTCTCTCTCTCTTCTTCCCTATTCCTTTTTTTCATTTCTTTTATTTTCCTTCCTTCT
Organism: Dendronotus rufus; assembly: GCA_032358575.1. Taxonomy (NCBI): domain Eukaryota; kingdom Metazoa; phylum Mollusca; class Gastropoda; order Nudibranchia; family Dendronotidae; genus Dendronotus; species Dendronotus rufus. The sequence continues at coordinate 1,934 of JAULCB010261957.1, forward strand.
TTATTTTTTTTTTGGTCATATCTTTGCCTTGCATTTTGCTTTTGCTTAGGGTTTGTTTTATTATTGTTGGATTTGTTTTTAATGGTGAATTCGTTGAATATTTTAATCTGATGTGTGTGTAATAGAGAAAAAATATTTTAAACATTTTTTGGCTTCCATCTGCATGCTTTATCTGCTTGTAATACTTCTTCTGTACTGTGGTCAGGAAACATTTTGATTGTTTAAAGACAGTATTCATTGTGGTATGTTTTCTTTTCTCTCAGCTATTCAGTTTCAGCTTTTTTCTTTATTCATTTTGATACCAAAATTACCAAAATATTTTTGTGTGAATTCATTCCAGAGTATTGTCATGCTACATCTCAAGATCGAGTGTGTAATGAAACTAAATGGCATATCTAATTGAGTTTATCGTAGACCATTTAGAGCTACTTTAGCAGAGCCAAATTAATTTCCTATGGTTTGGTTCCTGAAAGTTCCTGATCCTGATCGCACTGCCGCAGGTTTTCTCACTTTGTATTCGATTGATGGGATCCAAATACTGCACGGTTATATGCTGGCATCCCAGCAGATAGAACGTGCCGTAATTCATAACGCTGTATTGTGAAATCATTTAGACAGTACAATTCCGTCTCGTCTAGTTATAGGCAGTAGACAGGACAATTCCGTCTCGTCTAGTTATAGGCAATAGACATGACAATTCCGTCTCGTCTATTTGTAGGCAATAGACAGGACAATTCCGTCTCGTATAGATACAGGCAATAGACAGGACAATTCCGTCTCCTCTAGTTATAGGCAGTAGACAGGACAATTCCGTCTCCTCTAGTTATAGGCAGTAGACAGGACAATTCCGTCTCGTCTAGATATAGGCAGTAGACAGGACAATTCCGTCTCCTCTAGTTATAGGCAGTAGACAGGACAATTCCGCCTCGTCTAGATATAGGCAGTAGACAGGACAATTCCGTCTCCTCTAGATATAGGCAGTAGACAGGACAATTCCGTCTCCTCTAGTTATAGGCAGTAGACAGGACAAATCCGTCTCCTCTAGTTATAGGCAGTAGACATGACAATTCCGTCTCCTCTAGTTATAGGCAGTAGACAGGACAATTCTGTCTCCTCTAGTTATAGGCAGTAGACAGGACAATTCCGTCTCCAGTTTTAGGCAGTAGGCAAATGTGGATAAAATGGTTTAGTATGATAAAGTTATTTTTGTAAAGGGGAGATAGTCCTAAAGGAATGCTGCTAAGTAGGTAATGTTTGATTCCTTTTCTCCAGAACATTTCAGCTTACCTTTGTAAGTTTCTTTGACTACTTGTTTCCCAAAAGTTTTTCCAGTTTGGTACTTTTTACTAAGTTTTGAAAGAATGTTTGTGGAACGACAAATATCTAACATTACTTAAAAACCCATTGCGGTCAATTTATACCAAGTTACGAATCAAGTTGTTCTGGATAACGTGCCAATTTTTAACATTTTGTTTTTAATCTAATTGTGTTGAAAGCATGTATAGAGATTTTGTCTTTGTTGTGTTCCATTGAGGGTTGTTTTTAGTTGTTACCCTTTTTCTGACCGTTTTAGTGTTTTTGGTTTATTAAAATTTATGTCTCTAACAATCTTCACTTCCTAATGATTAATCTTTTTCTTGTCTACTGACCCAGTTGTCTTTGACCATATGACAATATTTATGCACAATGTAATGATTGCTGAAGCTCAACATTGCGTGTGCAGCAAGCATACGTACATTATCACAAGTGGAATAGCATCTAGTTTGTGTCGAACCGTATCACCTTTTCTCATAGATACAAGTTAAAATGTTAGTGTGGGGAAAAGTAACTTTTAGAGAAGCTATTTTACAATTTGTCATGGGTTTCAATAATGACTGAGGTGTTTTCATACGTGCACACCATGATTACTCTGTTGATGCAGTGTTGTTGATTTGTGTGGGTTTGCTTTCCACGCTGCCTCCTGTAGATGAGGATAAGTAGTCTGGTATTGGTAGCCAGGTCATCCCATTGCGGTGGCCTTTCATGAGCCGACAGTGTAGTCAGACGAGTAATTGTCGTATTTGTTGTGTTTGTATCCTCAGGCTTCCAGCCGGCCCAGTAACCTTCATCTAGGCTGAATATGATGGCGGCACACACACAGTGGTGGAAGGAGGAGGTGGTGGCCAGCAAGGGACGGAGATAAAACCACGACGAGGAGGACGGAACACGCTCTCCGGAAGAGGAGGAGGATAGGAGGGACAGCGTGTTGTTGTACTCATTAGTATTAGATCTTTGTCCTTGCAGCATGAGGGAACAAGGGGAGGGTTGGGTGGTTGGAAGGGAGGGGGTGGAAGGGGTTTTTAATTTGGGTTTCAACTGCAGGTGCTGCTGGCCTCAATGTCAAAATAGGGAGTGGGTGGGGGGAGAGAAGGGTGGTATTAAAACTAACAATGATTTGGTTGTTTTTTGTTGTTGTAATTGCTGGACTATGTATTGTTATCATTTTCTAGAAGAGAGCGGGGCCCTAGGGCAGATGGGAGAATAATACTATGTCTAGGCGTTTGTCTCTCTCAAGTCTGACTTGCTATGCTAGACTGATACTTTTGAAAAACTGCTGCCACTGCACATAGGGATCCTGTCGACATTGTGACATTGTGCGTGCGCGCACGTGTGTGTGTGTGTGTGTGTGTGAGAGAGAGTGTTTTAGAAAGAGAGAGAAAGAGAGATATGTATTCAATGTTTTCATACCTGACAACAAGTATTGTCAGACTCCCTAGTGGAATGATTTTATTGGTGGAATGATCTGTGCCTACCTGTGGAACCAAAAGACAGGGGGGGACAGGCTCACAGCTTTCAGGACACTTGGACTCTATCTGATCATCGACTACGGGGTTCCGTTAAGAAAGAAAATCTGACAGATTGAAGTCGTTTGCACGTAATGTTGCTTAGCGATGCCCAGCCTGTTAGTGGTAGTAGCCTGGACGCTGTTGTCCTCGTGTCCTTTAGTCAGGGGAGGGAAGTATGGTTGCTGTTGTGGTGCTGCGTGGGTTTGGATGGCGAGGGCGTGCGAGGTGTGAAAGAAAGATCACTGGTGTCCTGTTGGTGTGAAGACACGGACAGAACTCACCGTATGACTATGACTCTAAATAATTTGATGATGATGATTACTATGATAATTCTATTGATGATGTGATGCTATTTGTTCAATGCCTTTGAAAGAATGGAGATAAACTATAGGATATAATGCATCTTTAGAATTGATGGCTATAGAAATGATTGTTTGTTTGGTTTGTGTATGTGTGTGTAGGTGTCTATGTATGTGTGAACATTGTGTGTTGGTGTGGACGTGTCTGGCTTTAGAATTGTGAGATGTTTGACACCAGTGCCGCAGTTGGCCTGTGTGTTTGAGCAGTCCTACGGTATTGTGGGCTCGACTCCTACGGTATTGTGGGCTCGAGTCTTGCGGTATTGTGGGCTCGAGTCCTACGGTATTGTGGGCTCGAGTCTTGCGGTATTGTGGGCTCATCCTGCGGTATTGTGGGCTCGAGTCCTGCGGTATTGTGGGCTAGAGTCCTGCAGTATTGTGGGCTAGAGTCCTGCGGTATTGTGGGCTAGAGTCCTGCGGTATTGTGGGCTAGAGTCCTGCGGTATTGTGGGCTAGAGTCCTGCAGTATTGTGGGCTCGAGTCGTGCCATTGAAGGAAGCCCCCTAGGCCAAGGCGAGGCACGGAGTGTGTGGAGGTAGTAGGGTAGTGGGGGTGGTCCTCTTGTTGTGGTTGTGTTTTGATGTCTTGCATATATTATTGTTGAGTTGTCCATGAAATACCTACACGGTTCATCCATGAATGGCCCTGCCATAAGTCATTGCGTAGTCAGACCTGTAAATCTTCAGCCAATTGTCTCATTTCAGACAATCCCATATTGGGGACTGATTTACTAAGCATTAGAAAATGCATTTTTGTTTTCATTGAAAGTCGATTGTATAATCCCTTTCTTGAATTGTGGAAAATTTTCAGACAATTTTGCGACGGGCCATTTACAGGTCTGCGTAGTGTAGTAGTCTGTGTTTGGGTTGGTGGAAGGAACCGAGGTAGGGGGTGTGTCAGTCCTTTGAGGGCCAAGGCGGCGTGAAGCAGCGAGAAGGCATATGCCTGGTTGTGGGTTTGGGTGGTGGAGGAGAGTAGGCTTAGGCCTGGTGGTGGTGTGTGGGTTAGGGTGGCAGCAAGCCTTGGCTGAGAAACAAGATGACAGTGTCTGTGTTCTACCCTGGTGTCGTGTGCAAATGTGATGTTTAATAATAATATATTGATGCTCCATTAATGATTATTGTTGGTGTTGTTGTTCATGATGCTGTCATCTTGATAAATGCTAAATATATCCGACAAGACTATTGACAATATTATGAATATTGCGACTTGTGTACAGTGTGTGTCATGCGATGATGCCTCTTTGTTCTTTGAATTTCTTGCACCTCAACGACATCTGTTTGTGTATGGTGAAGAGGCAACTTGTTTATACCTCCATGTCTGTGTGTCGCAGTGAGCTGGGAAATACAACAGTGGTTGTAGCAATGGAAGGGGCAGTACCTCTTTTCCCCTCCCTAGCAGTATGGCTCGAAATGAGTCTTCTTTGGTCAGACACTTTGTACCAATAAATAAAATACGTCTCTTTCTCATGCATGTACATAGAAACCATAAATGAAAAAAAAAAATGCATTTTGATGTTAGCCCAAGGGTGTGGTGAGATTGATAATAACTGTGTCCTTTGCAAGGCCTGGTGTCGGATGGATACATCGCGGTGGTCTCTGTGACACGTGGCTTTACAGAAGGCATAGTAGGAGTGCGTGTGTATGTGTGTGTGTTTGATTGCTGCTTGGAGGTTATGACTGTACTCTTGACTGGATAGTCGGGCAAGTTTTCAGTTTCTCAACTGTCACTGTCAGTGCTCCATTGAATTCGACCTCCCAAGTCCATTGCCAGTCAGTGAGGGCTACTACTACTACTACTACTACTACTACTACTCGTATTATTAGTGGCCTCTTGAGATGAAGAAGGATTGCGGGACCCCACTACTAACTGCAAAAGGAGTTGGAGGGAGGTATTGGAAAGAGCTATTGTTGTTGAGAGTACAGCAGACCTCCTTGGTGTCTGTGTACGTTGAGTCATTAGCCCGGCGTTGACTGGGATCACCCTTGACATTCCTGGTTCATTTTGTGTTTTCGCCCGAGGTAGGGTTATCCGGGATCCATTCATTGCATCACGGCATTAGATCGGCATTCGAAGAAAATAAGGTTAACGTAGACCGTATTCCTCTCTCTCTCGCTCTCTCTCTCCTTTGAATTGTAAAATAAACCAGAAGAGCTGGAAGTAGAAGCTACTCTGGTGGGCATCCTGTTTTAGAAACAGATTCAGATTAGTATTAACATGTGTGAAATTGAGATGGGTGTAAATTGTCGTGAGAAGAACTGAACTTGACTTTTACTAAAAGTGAATGTCAGCTGAACCATGACTTGTGTGCGTTAATGGGTCCAAATGGCCACTGGTGTCGGGGCTGTAACTGTTCAACGTCTGTGTTGGTCTGCATGGAGAGTAGATTCGTCCCCTTTGTCCCCTCCTCAAATGGTGGTGGTGTTTGTGGTGCTGTCCCTGTTGGTATGGCATGGATTCCAGCAAGGGATCTTCTGTTATACGACGACGACAGCGATAATCTGGTTGTCTTGTCAAAAGCTGGTTATGGAATTTCATGTAAATTATGCATTATTCTACTGTTGTGTATTCGACCATTGTTCTCGCGGTACGTCTTCAATGCGGTCTGTGAGAGTGACAGGAGGTACGTACGGTTATTGTTTGGGGGGGTTTGTTTTCGTTACACGTGTGTGTAGTATAAATGGTGTTGACGAATACGATTACGATGTAGCCTTTAGGACACTTTTGTTGTTAGTCCACGACACCATCAGCTAAGGACAGTTTGGGGGGGGGATGGATTGATGGACGACTCGAGGCTAGATTTGATTCTATTATTATGGTGCAATTAATTAATCCATCCCCATTGGGGGGCGCCGTAGTGGTGGCCAAGTGGTCAGTGCACTACCACCGGGACACTCCCTTGTCAAACTACGGTTGAGGAAAAAGTTTTTATGGCTTTTGACTCCTCAGCCGTGTGTTCAAGTCCTCTTGCAGATGGACTTGACAAGGACGATACGAAGGTGTGTGTGTGTGTTCGGCCTTTGGTATTGGGATGACCTCGACGCGAGGCGTAGAACTATGTAGTCACTTGGAAAGTCAGAAGTCTGCGGAAAATTACAGTGATGTGATTATTTTTAGTAAGGTGTCGTGCAGACAGATGACGGTATGGATCCCATTTCTTGTGTTAGAACTCCCCTGGTTCCATTCCACCCTTGCCTCTGGATAGGCCCAGTAGAAGCGTGTCGTGGAACCATCTGTCCCTAAGGCTAACTAACACAGGCTAGTCAACTTGTGTTGTATTATGCTGTATGTACGCATGGAGGGGGGTGAGCGAGTATGTAAGTGTTTGTGATGAGTTGTGTTGTATGCTCTGCTCATTTCTATTGCCAACTCATGAATATGTCGGAATGATGAAAGGAAATTTAAGTAAAGTTAGAAAATAAAGAAAAAACTCTTTTTGTTCAGAACTAAGATTAAGATACAAATGCAAGTTGATACTACCCGATATGTCAATGTAACACTGTAAATAAAGAAATCATTTTTCAACCATGTGACTTTGGACTTGTCTTTTCATGTATGGACTGTTTGTTTGGCCTGTTGTCTGTTCATGTATGGGGGGAGTGACCAAGTACCCTGTGTGGTTACAGTTTACTACAGTGGGGCTGTGTGGGATATAATGTGTGTCGAACAGGGAGGGGAGGGTCTTCTGATTGAATAGGAGCCAGGTTATCCATCAGCTGTCCCTACTACTACTACTACTATTATTACTATTATGGGTCTTAGTTAGTGATGATAGGATGGACCCACGGCCTCCCCGGTTGGTATACCACTACCACTACCACATCTAGGGATGGGCTGGTCTCGATTGGATAGCACTAGCACTTTCTGTCTACTGGCATCGGCAACCTATTTGTGGTCTGGATAATATATTCACCTGGAGACCGAAGGGTCCAGGGTTCGAATCTTGATTGTGTCCGATGTTGAGTCCTTGGGAAAGACTCTATACACGATTTCCTCATCCTACCTATATCATCCGAGACGGATGAGAATTAAATTAAATTGGCAATAGTTTCGGTCTGGTCGTTTCCGTAGTAATAGTAATGTGTGTCCACCGGATTCGAAAACGTTCCGACCTGTCTGTTTCTTCTCACACTCTTTGAACTTTCCTTTCAATCATGGCGTTTAGTCAGAAAATGTAATGTGAGAAACGTGCTTTGCTTTGGAGAAATGACAGAAAAAGGTACCATAAATACTGGACGCCCCCTATAGTTCGGACGAGATTGCATACTACACACACAGTGACGATATACTAGTACACACACACGATGGTGCCAAACCTTTCCAGCGGGGAAGACACGAAATGAAAGTAGAGATGCATTTTTTTTCGAATCCGGTGGACACACGACATTACGGAAACGAACAGACAGACCGAAACGGAAAAAATCGTGTCGTTTTCGTTTTGGTGGACTTACTCGTTCAACTGGGACCCACAAGTAAAAGTCGCATCTAAAATTGCACAAACAGTCGAAAAATTGTTTAGATAATTATATATATAAATATTTTGATCAAGAAGTAGAAGCTGGTAAACTAGGTATTTTTGAATAATGAATAAAGAATCCTTTGAATTCACGAATAGGACTCAAACAACGAGTTGAATGAGAGAATGGGAGATATCAAAAAGGGAGAATGGGAGATATATCAAAAAGGGGAGAATGGGAGATATATCAAAAAGAGAAGATTGGGATATGTCAAAAAGAGGAGAATGGGAGATGTCAAAAAGAGGAGAATGGGAGATGTCAAAAAGAGGAGAATGGGAGATGTCAAAAAGAGGAGAATGGGAGATGTCAAAAAGAGGAGGAGACTGGTTTAGGGACGAGCGTGGGTGGTGTCGAGCTTTGGATAAGGAGAGTTACTACTAATGACGTTGATTTAGTATCCTTCCTCTATTATATGGTGTGGCGAGTGGAGAGTGCCGCCGCTCGAGGTGATGATGAAGGTGGTAGTGTGGTGGGCGAGTGGTGTGTCAGTGTCATTGACATTGCGTGACGTGTGTGTGCGCACGCGCGCGTGTGTGTGTGTGTGTGTGTGTCAGGTGTAGTGACGAGGTAGCCACACGTTCGCTTTACAAAGTTATATAATGAAAATTAATTATACATTATGATTTTATGCGAATAAAAACATGAATATTGATGAAATGAATAACCCATTGTTGTAGCCACTATACTAATACTAATGGAACACATGGAATACATATCTAATAATATCATTATTATGAATATCTAAATATATAATTTGAGTTAGTACATGCAAGTAATGGTATTCTTCAAGGATGTAGGTACGGTAATGAATAAATAAAGGAAGAAACATTAGCTCCAACAAATCAGCGCTGCGGCCGCGGGAATCGAACCCAAACACTGTGTTGTGCTGGTTGTGCAAATTGGACCGGCAATCTAAAGGCACACCTTGATCTAGAGACACTAGGTGTGAATAATTAATAAAGTGAGAACAAAACAGACCACCCGACACTTACCTACTCGATCCTCTGTGTCTTAAGTATTGTGAACAACACATAATCATATAATATTATTATGGTCGACAGCAAGGAACGCCAATTACATAATATGTCTGTCTCGGACAAGTGAGTTAACTTTTACCCCTCCCCCCCCCCCCCCCCAACTCCAACCCCTTTCCTTCTGCCTGCCTGACACTACATTATCATAGACACGTTTGGGGGAGCAGGCGCTGGGATATTAAGAAATGTGCAAGAAAGGCGCGGCTAGATGGACGTATAAATTAATGATCAGTGCTGAAAGACGAAGCCTAGGGAAGACAATAAGAAGAAAAAACATTTGTCTTCCCTAGGCTTCGTCTTTCGGCACTGATGATTTATACTTCCATCTAATGGAAACACTGCGCCTACAATATCGTGACACTCCCACAGGGCAAACAAGTGACAACAAAAACGACTACCTGGCTATGAGCAGTGACGGATCTTGTTCAAATGCTAATAATATAGTGTCGATGCGCTTTCAACAGCAGCTCGCACTGTTTGCTCCCCTTGAGCCTTGAGAAGGAAATATTGGGTTGCTGTTGGCCTGTCAGGGGATAAATGTAACGTTGTAAAGAGCTAACTAAGAGCATGGTGAAGACCGTTGATAAGCGGCGTGATATAAATGCTATCATTTACACGACGTGATAAGGAGTATGAGATGATTCCTTGATTATCCATTTACACCCTTGGCTGAATGAGGTCTCGGAACGATTTGAGTTTGAATGCATAAGCTTGCTGGGGGATAAAATAATAATAGATGAATCAGATGAACCAGAGCGAGGTGAGCGAAAATGGAAAAGATCTGTGAGGGACGAGACGATAAATCACTGCAGGACGTTTCGGGTTACCGACCCCTTTCTTTCTCAACAGAAAACCTATTTAAAAAAAAACCCCGGAAAAACCCCAGACAAGTAACAACACTGAACACGAAGAGCACTGTAGTCGTTGTTCGAAGTCCTCCTATTCCTCCTATTCAGTGGCGGTGGGTGAAAGAGAATTCTAGGTGGGCTAGCCTGAAAAGTATATAGGTAGAGTAGTAGTAGTATTACGAATTTTAAAAGAGTTTGAAATTATATTATACTCTTTATTGAATGTTTGAGTGTTTTCTCTACAAATGGCAGTGTATTAGCCCTCTAGCCCCTCACTGGGAACCGCCACTGCTCCTATCCCAATGGAATAGGAGATAAGACTGGTGGATGGATTAAGATGATGATAATGTTAGTGTTAGGTTGAGTCGAAGCACGAGCAGATGGTGTCAGTCAAGATCGCATACAAATAATAGACACATACACACATAGACACATAGACAGATATTACACAAAGACACATATACACACATACACACATATAACACATATATACACAAATATATACATATAATACACACACACACATATTACACAAAGACACATACACACATAATATACACATATATATACATAGACACATATATATATATATAATATTATTGAAGTGATCTTGATAATTTAGTTGAGCACTCTGACAATTGTCGAAGGCATACTAAAATGCGTAAT
>JAULCB010262068.1:0-12174 GCA_032358575.1 Dendronotus rufus
AAGATATTTTGATAAATCAAAGAGCAAAATGATAAGAAATAACAGGGGAATCAGAAAAGTAAATAAGATGGGAATGGGAATTTTGACCCATATGGCGGGTTATCTCATGGTGCCACACATATATCAAAATTAGTGTCGGAAATTTATCCGTTGACATGCTGAATAAAGAGGGTATGCTATGATTATTGTAAAAACTTAAATTGCGCTATTACTAAAAGGAACAGTGGGAAAAGATGAACAAGAAATTGTCAAGTGTAATAATCTGTGCTGTTTCTTTCAGGTCATGTGAGGATTTCAGATCTGGGCTTGGCAGTGGAGATACCAGAAGGAGAGTCCATACGAGGACGGGTTGGCACTGTGGGCTATATGGGTAGGTGTCTTCATTCAACCTCTCCCCACGGATGGTGAACTAATGATCAAGCTTTTTGTTAGTTGCAGTTGGGTTACCAGAAATAAGTGTCTGCAGGCCTGTAAATCTGAAGCCAATTGTCTGATTTCAGACTTTTTTTTACTATCCAAGAGGACTGAAAACCCATTATTTTTGGTTCCTTATTGCTATTTTCATTGGTTAGAAATGTTTCAGACTATTTGTTATTTGCCATTTACACCCCGGTGTTTGATAGAAGTATTTTTTAAAGTATGAATCATCCTGGAATCTATTCATGCCCAAAACTAATCAGCCATACCAATTCAATTTGTATATTTTTCTTTCCAGCCCCAGAGGTGGTGAAGAATGAGCGGTATTCCTACAGCCCTGACTGGTGGGGGTTGGGTTGTATAATCTATGAGATGATTGAAGGAAAGGTAAGACACCACCCCTCTACCCTAGCTTTGTTTCTTTGACACAATTGTCCATTTCCACTCTCTCCTCTATGGGTTGCTGAAATGTGTCTCTCCTTGGCTTTTCTCCTGTTGTTGGTCATTGTGGCCTGAGGTCTTATATTAGAAGGTTGATTATTGGAAATGTTATGATCTATTATTGCATTATCTATCTTTTACCAGTCAGGGATATTCTGACATGAAATTGTTTGTCTGGTTGTATTGTTTCATGTTGCATCATCCATTGCAGGCTCCATTCCGTGCTAGAAAGGAGAAAGTGAAGAGGGAAGAAGTGGACAGGCGAGTGAAGGAAGATCAGGAGGTCTATTCAGCCAAGTTTAGTCCAGAATGTCACACCATTTGCTCAGATGTAAGTGTTCCCTGTCTTCTTAGAATAAAATGTTCTAGTCTGTGCCATTTGTTTGAGGGAATATTGACATGGTCTATTTGTATTTCTTATCTTATATTTCTAACTATTTATAACTGTTTCTCAACCCACATTGACTAAATTTGTACCAGTAATTATTCAATAAATCAAACTAAGTTAGTGATTGATAACTGTTGTAGATATTTTCTCGACCCTGTTATTGCAATGTAAAAAAGGTAAAGTAAGTCCCTTTCTCAATGTTGACCTCGGTTAACCAGAAGTACAGTCCTTTACTTTGTTCAGCATACAGCATGATAGTGTAGCAATGTATATCTTGCTGCTTCACCGTGTATGACCAAAATTTTCATTTCACTACACTCTGCCGGGTTTTTTTTTAACGTTGCATGACAGGGACTTTTATGTGACAGTAAAACACACACAAAGATTATAAGATGTTTTTTCGTTCACAGCTTTTACAGAAAGACCCAAACAACCGATTAGGATGTGCTGGGGGAGGTGGCGAGGAGGTGAAATCTCATTCATTTTTCAGAAACATCAACTTCAAGAGATTAGAGGCTGGAATGGTAGAACCCCCGTTCTCTCCTGATGTAAGAAAGCAGTCATTTTTTCCTCTTTATTTTTTCTTACAATAAAACAATGAAGGTATTTTAGTTATTTAAAATAGATATGTTGAAATCATTTTACAAATTAAGGACTAATTAAGGAAAGTTTTCATGAAAAGTAATGTGTTAGTATTGTGTTTACACAAGATCATGTTACAATACCGGGCTGAGGATTTTTAAAGATTTGACATGAGCTAGTGGTATCAATGACAATGAACCACAAAATGAGAACTAAAAATGTTTCGCAGTAGTGTAGTATACAACTATAAGCTATTGGATTTAAAAACTTTGAATCATTCATTAATCTATGATAGAATTTGCCACTGTTTTAGAATTGATGATTTTGAGTGATAACAGCACAGCACAGGTTTGAAGTTTTATGTCGGGCTGAGTAGGTTCAAGTCGCTTATTAGTCTAGTAGTATCTGACACACCCATGCATGCTTTTCTTTTTTCCTCTGACAGCCCCGAGCCGTGTACTGTAAAGATGTACTAGACATTGAACAATTTTCCACCGTCAAAGGGGTCAACCTTGATGCCAGTGATGACTCGTTTTATAGTAAATTCAATACAGGCAGCGTTTCCATACCGTGGCAAAATGAAGTAAGCACATTTATCTCAGTATTGCTTCATCTGTTCTTTTACAACCTTAATGAATAGAACTTCAAAGTTAAAAATCATTGACTAATCTGTCTGAATAAAAACTAATTTTAAAACACCACAACTTTCTTATACATTTATATATACCTTTTATACAGCATCACAGTGTAGGGACCAGCTACTTGGCTGGAAATTCTTTGGTTCAAGAACTGTTGATAAACAGGTGATCACCCCACTGTGTCATTTGCACCACAAGTGACCATTATGTCAGGGCAGCAGCCACAAGTCTCCTACTGTTTTTGTCATGTCGTGGGATCTTGAACGGGTTTAATGTGAACCCAAGACCTCCTGTTTATAGTCTCACTGGAGAAGGCTAGTGTTCTGGTTTCACTACGGGAGGCCAGTTGGCACATTTTTCTGTCACTGGCCATTGGAAAAAGTTTTGGCCCCGATCAAAGTTGGAACTTCTTTCATTTTATAGGTGGAAAACTTACCACTGAGTCACCTGTAAAACAATTTGTAAGAAAGACCCAGGAAATAAAAGTGTCAATCTATTCTACGTCGATTTTATAACGACAAAATCCACCTCACACATATGTTGAAGAACCCTTTTTGCTTACCAATTCTGATGATATTTGTCCTTTCCCTGTGCAGATGTTAGAAACCGAGTGCTACAAAGAGCTCAATGTGTATGGTCCCAATGGTGAGCCCAGTCCAGACCTAATAGAGGGCCTCCCCCCACAGGCGCCACAGCGAGGCTTTTTCGACAAACTCTTCCGGCGTAGACGAGTGAGTTTACTTTGTATCTTCTTAGTGGCCGATGAAATCGTCTTTTGTTTTATTCATTACTCGTTCATTCAAGGTCGTTTAACTTATGACTGTTATGCTTCTCTTACTACTGCCATTGCTGCTGCTAATGATGATGCCTATCTTTTACCCAGGATTCTGCCTGTGTAGGCTTTTATTCTTTCTATTTTTGTAGTTGGCACCTCATATAAAACTAGACTGTTATTTTAAAGACGTGGTTGAAGTGTATTGTTTACCTCAATGATCAAATAAGATGGAAATGGTGTAGAAAATTTGTTAGGTTTAGTTGAGATCAAAATTGTCTATAATTAAAAATTGTTTTTCTCTATCCAGGATGATGAAAACCGTAGCCATTGATCAAGACAGTGTGGAAAACTCACTCACAGTCCCCATCCCATCCCCTTGGCCCATCTAGTTAAAAGAAACACTACTAGAAGAAACAGCAGAAAGCTCCTAACCTCGACTGGTACCCATTGAGTATGGAAACACGGGCCTTTGTTTACCTCTTGTTCATCACATTTTGGTTGTCAAGTCGAGCCATCTGTATTTTCTTGCCACTTTTACCTTCTTTTTACGTGTTTGATTCTGTCAAGTGGCCTGAATGAAGTTTGAATTCTTGTGGATACTTTTTGGATATTACTAATTCACACTGGATGGATGTGCTGCACTACTCAACACAGTCAATCCAGCCGGACTTCATTCAGCGGAGCTTAGGACACCCACACTCATACACACACACAATCAGAGCTGTTGTAATGGTATGTGGTTGACAAATGCTTCGATGCTCATTCTTCCCATAAGACCTCGTCAATTCTCCTTTCTTAGCCAGTGGATGATGAAGTTGAAGAAGGTGAAGCTATTTTCTGTCAGCTTGTTTGTGTAACACACGCCTGTGTCAATATTTTGATTTCATCCTGAAGCCCATCAGCCTTTCTTTTTGCATTTTAAAAGATAAGCATGTCGTATGATTTTCTTCATTTACATCTTAATGGTTTTTTTTCTTTTCTTGAGTTGTTTTACTCCTTTTCACATGCAAGCGTCTTTGTGTATCTTTAAAAGAAGGAAAAAGTTTAAAATGTGGAATGAACCTCTTTGATGGAAATTAACCTTATTTTATTTTATGATGGAATACAGTCACATGCATCTGCACACTTGCTGGTGATACGTAATATATGTAAATACCATTAATATATATAAATATTTACTTTTAGTCTATTTTTTAGCCTGTAGTGGTTTTTCTTTGCTCCCTATCTGCATCCATGTTTTGGTCTCCTTGTTGGTGTTTGTTGTGTGGCAAGCTGTCACAAGGAAGGCAGCTGGTGTGCTCATCTCTCCTACCATTCTACACACCCAGAGGTCTGGGACCAAGCCCCTTGCTCAATGCATTATTATCCGTAACGTCATTGTAATTCAGTCGTTCATTCATTCATTTATTCATTCATCTCGTGTCTCACCACACTTCTCTCCCTCGTGTTAATTATGGTAATTATGGCTTCATTTTGATCCGATCTGTATGCGTGTGTGTGTGCATGCATGCCGATGTGCGATTGTTTTTACATGTGCGTGTACGAGTGTTTGTATGAAAGTAAGTAAATGAAAGGATTTTATGACATGACAATCTTGGTTTTGGAAATATCAGTAGGATTGAATTGTGAAGACTTTGGCAGAGTTAACTGCAGTCCCTAACAAGCCTAGCACTGAAATAGGAAGGGATGAAGTCTGGGAGGGCAAAGGTCATGTGGTTTGATCTCTTGATTTTGTATACTGATAATGACGACACCAGTTATTTTGATGACAATGATGCTGATTAGAATAATGACATGATCATGACAATAGACTTATTTCAATTATTCTATTGCTTAACTGATCCCTCTTAAAACTTTGGGCTCAAAGTATTGCAAACATGAAATGATGCCTGAATAACGTAATGTGAAATATACTGGGAGGAAAATTATAATATTGTGCACACTTGCATTAACTTACATGTATGCTTCATTCACATATGTATTTCAACCAATTTTTTTGTTCATTGTAAAGTTTGTAACTTGCAATTTCCCTGCGATGCTGCAGAAGGAAATGGTTTGGAATGTCTATGGAAATCTGTTTGATCTGTGTGTTTACCAGATGATAATGTGTATGTGTGTACGGGTGCGGACAGGTTGTTGTTGATGTTTAGCCAGCTGTCTTGTCACTTGGAAGTATTTTTTAGTAACAATTTGATTTCCAAGGTTGTACACTGCACTAATTTATTAATGTTTTCAACAACCCCTTGTTTCATGAATTGGCTCGAATGGTGAAAGTGCCAATTTGGTGTCTTTTATCATATGTGGAGGTCCTGTTGAATGCAGATCTTCTTTTATATTTATGATATATTATATTCCATGGCTGATTGGAGTGGATTCATGGGGGTAGGCTCAGTCCTACAACTTTGTCTTCCCCCACCGCACCATGAGTGTTGATGATGGCATTGAGGCAAGCTAGAAGGAAACCATTGCGGAAGCTGGTCCTGTTGGTTGTTATCTTTAAAAGCTTTAATTTATCAACAGTTGCTTGTCAACTAGGGTAAAACTGTCGAAATAAACTATGGATCATTAATTTTTTTATCATGTTTATCATCGTTATGTATTTCTTTGTATGTGTGTCGACTGTGTGTTTTATATTTGAGAAATTGGCAAACCTTGGCCATGTGAATTTATTTGGGTGGTTTCACTCTTTCACCCCTGAATAGACATTAACAGCTTTCTGAAGAACGTACTGAATGGTTTTTTTTCCTTCAAAGATTACAGACTTATGAAAAGGTATTTGATAATCTTATATGAATGATAATTCCTCCATTGTTTGTTCATGGGACTGGAAGATGTGTATGATTTTATATGGTATTAAGAAAATACTTGTTAATTAATCTTCTCTATGAATTTTCATCATGACTATTTCGCAGGCTATCCTTCTAGAATTGGATTCTTATGATGTGTTATGCACCGACTTGTTTTCTGTTCTTGTTCTCTTGATTGGATTAAGCAGACCTGCCGTTCATACCGATTAATCGGTATCATACCGATTTTTAACTAATAATTTTGATTTACCGATTTTAAAACCGAAAAATAAATTTGACAAACACTACTCCCTTTCCACTTTTACTGAACTTATAATTTCACCTTGGAACTTTGACCTATCGCTTGGTCATGCTTCAGAAACAGTGCTAAGAAAGATGACCTATTATCGATAGTTTATTTTATTTTTATTTTTGTCCCGATTCGTGTTATAAAAAGTGGAATAACTTCTCATCTTATTGGACTAAAGTGTTAATTTCAAGTGTTTCAAAAGTTTCGTGGGATCATACCGTTTTTTCCTCCCAGATACTGGGTTTTTCACAACATCATACTGTTTTTATTTTTCATGGAGTGGCAGGTCTGGATTAAGACAACTGGCGTACAAATTATGTTAACATTTCAGTTTGCTATTGTAAACAGAGAATCAGAATTAAACTTAAATGGTTGGGTTCCACCAGCTGTTTTTGCTTACTCGATTATCATGTGTAAACTCTTCACAGATTCGAAGGTCTTGGTTTTTGTCTTTAGTATGGATATATATATAATAACAATATACAATATAACAATAACAGCAAAATCACATAGATTTTTGTTTCTTGCAGTAGATTTGTTCTTGGACACTAATTTTGTTGTTGTTTGATTAAATTAATTATAGATGCCTGTGTTCGTAGCAAAGATCTGTCGACAGTCAATAGTACCAGGTTATGTATGCCATAAATTTTCTTTGCTTTCCATCTCACCCGTATTTCATACAGTTCCATCTTATTCGTATTGATATGAAAACAGCATTTTCTGTTACTCAGCATTATTATCATTTATTATTGTCACTTGCATTTTCAAATTTTATTTGACTAAAGTTCTGTAGCAAAAGAATTTCCAAGATACAAAAGCAAAACAGAATGAAAAAACAAGCTGGAGTGATGATAACCATCTGTTCACTCTCGACTCTCAGCCGTGTCATTGTGTTGGTGGTTGCTGTTATTGTTATTGATGTTATTGATGATGTTGATGTAGACCTGAGACAAACGAAAACATGATATTGAAAGGCAGGTCTCTAACTCCTTCTACTTCTGCTGGCAAATATCTCGACACGACTTGCTGATCACAAAAAAAAATCAAAGATTTGCTGATTGTGATACTGCTTTAAAAACCTCTCGCCCTTACTTAGTATTTTTAGTTACATTTCCTTTGGAATGTCTGGGCATTTTTTCCTTTAGTTTCTACCCCCTCGATATACTTACTTTGTTAGACAATCACATTTTTATATTTTCATTATGATACGATCTACATAGCAGGTGATCTAAAGGAAACTTTTTTTTATGTTATTTTCTATCCAAAGTTGTCATGTGTTGAATGAATTGATTATATTATTTTTAATACATATTATTCTAAATAAATCTTGAGGCTACAAATGCAACATAATATCATAAGTTAACAAAAATAGAAAATGAATATTATTTCATTGCTCTTTAAGAGTTTTCTCAGACAAAAATATATTCCTGAAAAGTCCCAGAAGTTATGTTAACACACATTTTATCTACAATCGGTCCTGCTGATTCTCGCTTGAAAAACTTCCAAAAGATTTGGCCAATCCTGTTTTATTTTTTTTCTCTTGATTATCATGGATTGCTGTCTTGTCTGCTGTTTGCACTTGTCTATTGTCACCTTCCTATCTTCTTAGCAAATCGGTAGATTTTATAGGTTTTATTACTGTTACCGCAAAGCTCTTAACGTTTAAGATGTCAGGTGTGTTTGTGGGTGTAGATAAAGCTACGTCCCATGTATCCATCTGTTTGTACCATTAATTACACGTGTCTTGTTACCTACAATCTTGTTGTGTGGGGGAAAACTCATTGGTGTGTAAAAGGATTATTCTTATTCTGGTTCTACAAGCCTCGTATCGATCAGTATTGGTGACAGTCCTCGACTCAAAAGACTTCAGACCCAGCGTAGGGTTGGAAATCTTGTTCTTCTTTTATTTAAAAGGTTTTTTATTTAGGTCATTTGATTTTTGGTCCCGACCTAGATGATCATTCCATACAATTCCTGTCATCTCATGTCATCAAGTGTTTACAAAGAACGGATTATATTATGAACCATAAATAGATTTGATAGCTCTCCAGATATTCTTCATCACTAAATCTCTCTATATCCCACTCGGGGTGTTAAACTCGAAGCCTTGGAATTCTTTATTTTTATACAGTATGAGATAAGAAAAACTATCGGACAGTTTCTTCTACGTTGTTGCTTATTCTCAGGTCTTAAGGTTGTTGTCATTTAAGATGGCCAGCTGTACTTGTGCCAAGATGTCAGATAATACATTTTTACAACCATTTTGAGTTGGTTTTTAGCTCTGCTTACAGTTTATAGCTTATTGAATAGGTTGCTAGTTACAGGGGTTGGGGGGAGGGGAGGGGGGTAATGGCAGAAGGGGAAGTTCCGGAATCAAACAAGAGATACTTTTTTCTAACTTTAAAAAAAGGTTATATTTGATGTAAAGCTCTTTTATGATATTACCTCTTCTTTTGTGTTTTGTATATAATATAATGCTATATATACCTCTACAAAGATATTCTCTAGATCAGTTTTAGTTTTTAGTGCGTTCATGTGTTCTTTGTATCGATTAAGTCTTTTTCATTGCATTTGTTTTTATTTCAAAGTAGTCTTTATTTTATCATCATTAATCTTTGAGTCCCTTAATCCTTACAGCGTGCATTAGGCACCAGAGACGTTTTGGGTTTATTCTTCTACTGGCTAATGACAGAGGAATGAATACTGAGATAGCTGTGCAGGTCATTAAGGTCACTAAGGTCATAGGTCATGCTGCCTTGTCTGATAGTGAAACCCCAATCTCTTCATATTTTAATTGTTGTTTGTATCAACTTTCCATGTTGGACTGTTTTTCAGACACAAAGATGAATATTTCAGGTTAGTTCTTCTCTTACATTTTGACCTGAGTTTGTAAAATGATATCACAGATATCTTGTTCATCTGTTTCTGTGCGTGTACTACACCTGCATACTTTCAGGAAATCTTTTTATCACACACAGAAGTGTATAGTTTAAGGTGTGTTAATGTAAATAATAACTGGGTGGCATTAAGTCATTGTGGTTTGTGTTCAGCACTGGTAGCATGACCTACCCTGTTATTTTTCATGTTGTAAAAATGTATATATATACACCTATTTCTAAATAATTCTAGATATACTACTATTATCAATACTTATACAAATATAAATTTCATAGATATTATAAAAGATATAAGTTGACATATAATTCTTAATATTATATACATATTATAATTAACGTATTGTAATTTGAGTTGGTGGGACAGAATCATCCCTAGTGATTATCTCCACATAGTGACTGAGGGTGGCCGGGTAGTGGGAGGGGTCCTGGTGGGGTCTTACTTCTGTGTGTCTTATTTGTTACTATCGTCTCCTTACATTCACCCAACGCTGGAGAGAACCTAAGATGCATCAATATGCTCTCTTCTCACACACAAACGAGTGGGGTAGTGGGACTTTGGTGTTTCCTAGGGCATCTGGTCATTTCTGTAGACTCCCCTCTTATTATGATGGTTACATTACACGCACCCCCTGGTAAATTGTCTTCTTTCTCAAATGTTCTATCACTCTCTTGTGGTATACCACTATGTGTGGAAAACAGGGCGAAACAGGTTTTCCTTATGAAATTATCATATTGCTCTCTAAAATGTGTTGATGCGTTCTCTTCACACAAACAAATTAAAAATGGGGTTTAGTTTTCTTGGTTTTAAAACAGGATAATTTGGTTTGTACGTTTTATTTTTAGAAAAATATAGTGTAAATCCTTTGTCTTGGTTCTAAATCCACACATGGAGGGTTGTAGTAGTGGTATCTTACTGCCTTGTTAGGATCATGGTAGATTATCCTTTTGCTTCTTACTCCTGTCATAAAACACCCTTCTTTTTCAGTTTATTCTTTCGTCTTTTTCTGTGTAGCAAAAGATATGTGTGTGTGTGTGCGTGTGCCAGTATGTGCGTGAGTACATGTGTGTTTATGTTGGTGTGTTGACTTCCTGCTCATAATGGAAAGGGTATATTTTGTGTGTTTTTGTAATCCGATGAACTGAGTGTAGAATGCAAGAGGTATTTTCGGGTGTCGTGAGTCTTGTTTTTGTTGTTGGTATTTTTTAGTCAGGCCATTAGTATGTGACATTTTTGTAAACAAACCTGCATGTTTTTTACCTATTGGAATGACCCATTCATGAATTCTATTCTATATATTATAATCTATTTCAATCATACTTTTTAAACATTTCTTTTGTCGTTGGTTTTGTTGCTGTATTTTTTTTGATAATATTTACTTCCTCTGAACACTGCTTTGAATGGTTGGTGTATGCTTAAGTTTCCAACAGATTGTGTGGTTTTATGAATACAGTTTTACATTGTCTGTTGTGTGTTGTGTGTGAGTGACTGATTGATTGTTTTGCTTACACCAGTCATGCAAGTGCATGTATTGTGATTATATTTCATGCTTTATGGACTTATATACATACCAAAGGTATTATTGATTTCATGGCATCTAGTCATTGCTTGTACCTACCCATGTACTGTCTTGGTTACGACTAGTCTCTCTCTCCTCTATCTGACCTTGCGTCAGGGCTGTATGCTGTTTGCCTTCTGGGAGATCTTCTTAAGTTCTCGCTAACTGTGTAATGTGGTAGACCAACCACCGATGTACGGTCTGTTTAAAGGGTTTCTGTGCTGATTTTTAATAAGGACATGGACAGACCTGAAACTATCAACTACTTTTTCGGCGCTAATATGATTCTTAGAGGTTTAGAGGTCGAAGATACGTAAAAGTCTAAGACAAACAAACAAACAAACAGATGCATAGTTGCAAGAGGAGTGGTGAGAGAGAGAGATACTATTGTCTTGTGTTTCGCCACTACTCTATGACCAAAGATGTGTCCATTTTTCTAACTTAAAAAAAACAATAAAAAGTAATGGTCGGTCAATGTGGCAGGGTTTGACTGCTACCACCTATAATCTCTTCTGAATGTTTTATAATCTTGCCACTTTTACTCATTTACTGATGTCGACGCCTCCTGCATACATGGTTGTCTTCTTTTTATTATTTGTAGGTTTGTATTTGTATGGGGTGGTAATGTGTGAACATGAATGTGGGGAGTGATGGGTTTTTGTGTAGGGGTGCCAGTATTTGTTAAAGTTAAAGCATGAGTATTTCTTCTCTCTATAAATATTATTTGATTTCACTATTTCTTTCTGATACATTTATAATGTAAACAGTTTCTATTATAACTTGCACACAATATGACAAGCAGAACGTGTTGACCCTTTGATAGTGTGTCACTGGGAAGTGCTGATGGACTGTTCTTTTAAGATTATATGATCTATGAAATAACAGCGAAAGGATGCAGTTTACTGGTTTTTAATATTTTTATTTAATTATGGACACTTTTGATTACAAAAAAAGACTTCCTGGTTTAAGGCCATCCAGTTATTCCTTACTTTGCCCCAGACTTATCCTCTTACGTTTTCCCAACACAGTGCAATCAAACTTGTACCGTAGATAGGCAGATGCAAAAGGAAACAAACCAATGGCTAACCAATCCTTGGAATTGTGCCTAGCCTAGCAGTGTGTCTGGACATTGTCTCGGCCTTGTCTGTGTACTGCCACCATGTATTTGCTGTCACTGTCATGACCTTCATGTTCAAGCCCATGTAACCTCACTCAAACAAGCCACCCATAGGAACAATACATGGATCTTTCTACATAATTTATATTATCTCATATCACACACTACACAAGACTTCCACCATCCTCCCCACTATTCTGTCTTTGTCTCTCTCTCTCTCTCTCTCTCTCTCTCTCTCTCTCTCTCTCTCTCTCTCTCTCTGTCTCT
>JAULCB010262179.1:0-12170 GCA_032358575.1 Dendronotus rufus
TGATGATGATGATGATGATGATGATGATGATGATGATGATGATGATGATGATGATGATGATGATGATGATGATGTGACCAGTTATATAATAATCCGAAACTTTCTCTTACTTTTAGTACAGCAAGTAAATTATTTTCCTCTTTATACAACCATACCGACAAGATCTTTCTCTGCCTATAAAAATAGGCTATGTCTGGTCAAGAGTCAGTTCTAAATCTTTTGGGCAGAAGAGCCATGGCTCAGAGGCCCCTGGAATAGAAACAACAACAACAACAACTTCGAACCCAGCCAGGTTTCGAACCCGGGACACTTCGATCACCATGAGGACATCTGCTAGACGAGGAAGCTACCGGCACCACGACTAGGCAATTACCGTACCTACCTACCTACCTACCTACCTACCTACCTATCTACCTATCTACCTATCTACCTACCTCATACAAGGGGATGCTAGTCATCATCATAGCTTGTCGATCCAATACTGGTGCATGCAATCTCACAGCAGGTCATCAACGGAGCAGGATGGGCCAATCTTGCATCTAAAAGGGGGATGCTGGTGGTAGGTATAATGTAACAAATTGACCTAAGTTTGTTTCCAACTCCCACTTTGGCCAATGAGCTTAGTATACACCCCTGTCTTACACCTACATATAATTTGAATTCATTAGACAATTTCCCTGCTATCTGAACTGCATTTTCTGGTTCAATGTAAAATGATTGTATAGCTTCTATCAATTTAGTATTCACTTCATGTTCTTTTAGTGCCTTCCATAGTTCATTTCTTTGTACTGAATCAAACCCTTTTTGCAAATCTACAAAACATGCATGGAACTCTTTGCTATATCTATATGTTGATTCACTAACTTGTCTTAAGGCAAATATATTATGGTCCTGGACACTTCTTCCTGGTCTAAATCCATTTTGATGCTCCAAGAGGTTGCCTTACACTTTATTTCTAAGCCTATTTTCTAAGATCCTAGCATGAAGAAATAGACCAGAGATAGGCAAAGCAACTCAAATGTACGGTCAGCTTGGATAAACTCATTTATCAGTAAAAGAGAACTAACCACAAAAAACAAAACTCAATATACTGCCCAATACTAATTTACGGTAGTGAATCATTGTCCCTAGACAATAGAGATAAAAGCAGATTGCAAGCATCAGAAATCAAATTTCTTAGAAGATGAATTGGCAAAACAAAAAGGAACAAAATACGAAACACCAGAATTAGAGAAGAAGTGAAAACAGAAAGTTTAGAAAGAAAATAGAGAAAAATCAACTAAGATGGTTTGGACACGTAAACAGAATGAATGATAGTAGGATACCAAAACAAATTTTAACATGTAAACAGCAAGGGAAATTACCGAGAGGTAGACCAAAAACAACATGACATGAAGTGATTACAGAAACCATCAAAAACAAGGTATGTAAGTTTGTTGATGCAAAAAGGAAGACATTCGATAGAAATCAGTGGTGTAAGTG
Organism: Dendronotus rufus; assembly: GCA_032358575.1. Taxonomy (NCBI): domain Eukaryota; kingdom Metazoa; phylum Mollusca; class Gastropoda; order Nudibranchia; family Dendronotidae; genus Dendronotus; species Dendronotus rufus. Next base: position 1,483 of record JAULCB010262179.1, read on the forward strand.
TGTTTATGAAAGGTACAAAAGGTAAATTGATCAAGGAAGATAGACCTTGACTCGATAATTAAATATTGCACTAACTTAGATATGTTAATAGGAAGTGTCTATTCCCAACCGGTATTGGCTAAGTTTTTAAAGGGTTTTTGTTGGAAATATGCAATCTGGCAACTGGCCAACACAGGATTTTTGTTGGAAATATGCAAAAAAATTATCCGGCCAACACCGGTTGGGAATAGGCACAGCCATATTAATAATAAGTGTGTGGTCTTCATATTATGATACATACATACCGTACGTATGTCATTTACACTCGCACAGATTCATCGTGTACCCTCCCCCCCTCCCCGGTCCTTTTCCCCCAATCCACCCCCCCCCCCCTTTCCACCCCCACTCACTCTCTCTCCTCACTATCTCTCTCTCTCTCACACACACACATGCACTCACTCTCTCTCTCTCACACGCACTCACTCTCTCTAACATAAAAGGACATGTGATTTTAGTGTGTCCATGGCAGGTTCTACCTTTCTTTGATTTCAAGCAATTGTCATACTATTAGACTATGCCCCAGCACTGATTGACTCACCCCATTACCATCAAAGGGCTTCACCCTAACAGCATAAGTAAGAGGTTCTATTCCATTGTTTTGTTGCTTTGTCTACACAATGTTCAATTGTTGAAAATTAGTTGTTGCGATTTATACACATTTTTCTTCATATTTAAATCGTATAATTAATGACTCCGGTTATCTTTTCATTTCTAGAGTATTGCTTCATGTCATCATTTAATTGACGTAGGCCAAATTATATAAATCACAAACCAATGACTCATGCCATTATCAAGTTGCTATTTTAACCTATGTCAGACTTAGGTGAGAAACAACCATGATTCAACACTGACATAGGCTAACGTGATTCAACATTTAAATGTTTGGTCATTTGCTTCATTATAGAATAGGATGGTGGACCAAGTCTGACTTAAGCCATCAAAGTAGCACCTTATCATCATGTTTCTCATTCCCCACAGGAAATAGAGGGCAAGAATGTGGTCCGTCGCCCTCGTAGTAAAGTGCCCCACCCGCCCTCCGCTTTGGCACGGGAAGAGACATACGAGGCTCATGGTAAGGATTCTTAAAGTTTATGGCAGAAAGGTTTCAGTTGAACACCTGGTATTGTTATCATAATAATTATCATCATCATCATCATAGTCATATTGTGTAATTTTTTACAATATGAATTGATGCATTTATGGCACTATTATATATTTTAGGGGAGACTTTGGGTCCATGCAATAGAGTGTTGTATCAAGTCTTATCCCAGACTATGAGATGTACAAAGTGTCCCATAAAAATGTATATATATATGATTTGCAACTTATCATCTTTTTTTTATATACATGAACAAAAGATGCAAGAAATGTTTGAAATGTTACATGGTTCATTATTAGCATCTTTTATTAGATAATGAAATTAGAGGAGCAGGCACTGTATGTAAAGCACAGTGCCAAAAGACAAAGCCGAAAGAGAAAAAATTAGATAAGATTACTCGCTCCACATTGGTATGGCAGTGTTGTCAAGGCAAGGTTCAATACCCATTATCTTTCTTATCTCTTCTCTTAAGACTTCGTCTTTTGGCACTGTTAATGGCATTGATTCCATCTTTTATTATACAGGAATTTAAAAAATCTAAGATTTGATGTTTGAAATGGTATGTGGTTTATTGTTTGTTTATCAGCGTTTGAAAAATGATTACCAATTCAAATCGTGCACCATCTGTGGGGACACCCTGTAGATGCTTGGTGGGGTGCCTCTACTGCGGAAGATCTTGGATCTGTCCAGGAACACTTCTGAGTTCTGCATCATTTTTATTTTCTCCCATGCAACCAGGTCAGTTTGTGCCGGTCAATGAAGCAGATGACCCAGCAGTGTTTGGTTTGAATCGACTGAAGGAGATTTGTCACCAGCTGGATGTGGCCCAAAATGGCTACCTCACTCAGTCGGATCTGGCAGCTGTTGGTGCTCGGCTTGGCATGGACAACATCCAAGGAGAGGTGAACTCATTCGAGGAATAGAATAAAATAGCTAGATATCATATCTTTACCAGCTCTCATCTTTTCTACCAACTACAACAGGTTACAGCTTGACATACTTGGATTTTCTTTCTCCCCCTACCCCCCTATCCCCCTCTCTCTCGTTATCTCTCTCTCTTTATCTCTCTCTCTCTCTTTGTCTCTCTCTCTTTCTCTCTTTCTCTCTATCTCTCTATCTCTCCCATATATTTTTCATTTATCTATTTTTCTCTCTCAATTTCTCTTTCTTTAAAAGAAAAACAATTCTCCAATTATTGATGAAGCAATATTGGAGTTATCATGGAACAATTGCTATCTAATAGTAATAAGTTTGTATGCCGCCTTCACATTTTATCTATTTTATTCTTTTGTTTTCATGTTTCGTTTTGCCAAAGTACCCTAATGATTACAATTATGGTTATCACTTTTTTACTTTTTGTCATTGTAACATCCCCCCTTTCCCCCCCCATCTATTCATTCAGAGAGTTGTTGAATTTTTCTCCGACCTGGACACTGACAGAGATGGATGGGTTTCCCTGCGTGAGGTCATGAGTGGTTTGAGTAAGATAAAAGAAGATGAGTATCATCATCGCTCTCCAGTGCGGGCTCTATCTGCGAGTGCCAGAGCCAGAAGTAGCTCCAGGGGCCGAACCCCGGCAAGGGGAGGTACTCCATCTCAGTTTGTTAGTGAAGATTTTGCAGGACTTTTCTCAACTGTAGAATGGAATGAGGAAGGGTTAGTATCTGTTTTCAGTTTCAGTTTTTGCTTAGTTAGAAATTTTACACATTGTACAAATTGCATAGAACAGCTTTTTAATTATTTTTTTTGGTATGTATCTCTATTTCCTATTATTTTAATTTCCTTAAGGATTTTTGTACATTTTTCAGTTCTTTTCATATTACTGAAAGCGATAGCATGACAATGTTTTTAATAGAATTATAATTCTATTATTCTTGTCATCTACTTTTATACAATACAACTCTTTAACAGAGAATTTTCTCCCTCTTTTTTATGCTACTGGTATTTATTTATTTTTTGGTTTCGCAACACCCAAGGCAAATTTCCTTCATTGGTAGATAAAGCTCATCTTATCTTATCTTTGTTTCATTTTGGCTGATTATAGATATGCGAAGTCTGAAGACATTTTAGATCTTTGGGAAGGTCTTGGAGTGGAGAATGCAAGTAGTATCCTCAAGGTAAGCCTTTCTAAGGTAATATCTGGGCACTGGCTGGGCACTGAAGAAAGAAAGATAGAACTTTGATACAAACAATTCCCTATACTCAATAATCACAGTCAAGGAGAATACCCATAAATGTACTATTAGTGCTTTTTAATAAGTGTAAGGACCTTATTAATGATTATAGTCAGTGTTGATTTCTTTGACAGAAAATCATTCTTTTAAACAGTCTGTTATTTCCGGTGTTGTCACAAAGGTTGAATGCTGCATGGATATATTCTAATAGTATAGTGTACACACTGTCAAATAATGTATTAGCATATACTCGTATGACTGTAACAATGCAAATTGAAGAAATAAAAGCTTTCAAAAGAAGGAAAGAGAAAATTTCCAGATTTTGTAATATTCTTATATATTAACCATTATTTTTTTCTAACTACCACTGACATATTGAAATATTTCCACCACCTTATTTGATTTATATAATTGAATTCAAATCCTATTCTGTTCCATGTCTTGTCTTTCTTGGAGATAAAGGGGAAACCCAAAATGTTCAGTATTTTGCTGTCCCACCTCTTTCAAAAGCTTTTTCATTTTCCCCCACCTTGCCTTGATTTATTCTGCACCTTCTTGCAGCCATTTCATAGTTTTAATCCTATGAAAGGAAGATAATAAACACATTTGTTTTATCCAACAGTCTCTAGGTTTCAATCCCAATGGAAAGGTCAAACTGTCAGACTTGTCAACGGCTGTTGATGAGGAACTAGCCAATCCCAAAGCATCGGAAGGAATTCGTCAAGCCTCTTTGATTTCTTATCAGCAAGAAGTTAGGCACCTCAAGTATGTATTGGCCAAAAATTATATGTAGAAATCATTGAATATTTGGAAAGTTATGATAAGGTTTTTAAAATATAGTGTACATTTTAATCTCTTTGTTGGTATTTGAAGTAATGATATTCTGCAATCTTAAAACTCCAACATTGGAATGAATGGGGCTCATTATAAAATATAGATTATAACAGGATTTTTTTTTGATACAGTGAAAGAGAAACATATGTAAAATTAAAACAATATTTGGTTTAAATTGTCTGTCAAACAAACATAAATAAAACTGAATTTGATTTGCTTTCAGATCGACTGTCGATCAAACAGGAGATAAAAACAAAAAACTGAAATTACAGTTATCAGAAGCGAATGCTCTCAATAAACAACTAGAGAGGGAGGTGGATGAAAGACATTCACAATTAGAAAAGTCATGGGAATCAAAAATGATGTGAGTATTATTTTTAATTCAGATCAGTCTTTCGGGTTTAAAAAATATTTTCACGGAATGGATACTTTTGGATCTGTCTGTGTCCTCCGATCCTGTTTAAAATCAAATTATTAGGTTGTTATAGTTATAATCTTGCAAGTTTTTCAGCCATTTTGAAAATGTGTTAGTAGTTACGTTTTCTCTTGTAGATTTTGTAACCAATTTGAACACATTACCATTTCCAGATTTTTAGGGTAACAAGATGTAATTTAAATCAATCGTTTACCCCTCCACTCTGAGACACATGCACTGTTGAAAATTTATGTACTTATAAACTTTATTCTTGAAAACCATATTTTTCCCCCTTTAAATGTTTCTTAAACAATGACACTTTGATTTTTTAATTTTAACTTTTCATTTAGGACAATCTTAAATGATATTAAAAAAGCTTTTGGGTAAGTCGAGGGTATTTAGTAGTTTCCATTTTAGTTGAGGTAAAAAGTTGCAATGAGACATTGGGAAAATTTATGCTGTCGTAAGAAAAAGAAAAGAAAAAACAAAATGTAATATCAATCACCCTCTCTTCTTTCTAAAAAATGATTCCTGTTAACTACCCTTTGAGTTAAAGTTTTTCAGATCCTCTTTCTATACATCCTGCTTTGCCTTTTATTTTAGATGTTTGTCAGGTTTTATAATCCTTTTTCTTTTGAAACAAAAAACTCCTTTGGACAAAAAAGCAAATCACAATTAGAGTATTATTTAATTCTATATCAATTCTGCTGAAGCACAGCAAATAAAATTTACACCAATTCAACTAAATTTTCATTCTCCCAACCTATTTCTCTTTTTTGAAAACTAACAATGCGAATTCAAAGAAATTTGACATTTTTTTAAAGTCAGACTTTCATCTGAAACAATTCATAAGGATGTCATTTTATACCGTGAAAAAAGGGAAGCTTTAGATCTTTATAGCCTAGATTACAATTCAACTTTTAAGGAACAATAATGACAATCAAAAAATATTCTTTGCAGCATTTTGTAACTCATTCTTTTATCTGGTCCAGGTTAAAATCTTACCCATGGTTGCAGGTAATAGACATTCACAAATATCTTTGTATGCTTCAAATATAGAGTTTACCTTTTTTAAGCTTTCTCATGGCTTGAATGTTCACCACTATTATATGTTTGCTTCATAGCTATAATGTTTTTATTGATAAAAAAGTAACTTACGATATGTTATAAAAGAGACAGAAATGTAAACTCACATATTTCATTGCAGAACTGAAGTGAACGCTGAAAAGTATTGTGCTGTTGCTAGGTGATAACTAGCAACATCCTCTCTCAGTGTTATAGCCATTCTCTGTATAGAAGAAAGAATACGTAGTTGAATGATTTTTATTTTGTTTTAATTTATCAATCTGGATTACTAGCTTTTTTATTTGTATTTTTTTGGCATGACATTTGTATTTCTCAGCTTTATTTTCTGTTTTCTTGGAGATTGCATCAGATTTTTTAATAGATTCTATATGTCGCAAAAACTTCTTTAAAAAAAATTTCAAGTCCGGTTTTTTAAAACTTCATCCACTGCATGATCTGCTATGTAAATTCAAGACCAAAGTCGTAAAAGTTCTTTCCTTGGTCATAATTCAAACCCAGAGTACTTATTTGGTGGATGAGTAGTCTCACCACTACAACGTTAATGTTTTGCTTTTACCTCACAGCTTAACGAATATCACTACCCACATCATGGGATGTCTACTTCTCAAATTCATATGAAATTCTATATCGACCCATATTCATTTCATTAAAGATTATTCATCAACTTCGATAACTTTGAAAATCTTCATCTTCAAATGAATCAACTATTGTGAAATAGATTTAAAATTTATGTTAGCACATTGTGAACAATTCAATGTAATATGTAAACACCCATCTTCCTCTGTTTTCCATAATGTGCTTATTCAGGCTATTGGAATTCTCCCCCAATGATTAATACTTTTGTCAAGAGCTTGATACTTTAACTCATTTTCTTCCTTTGTATTGTTGCATGAATTTTGTAGTCACCATCTCTCTGATTCCTTAAAATCTTTTATTCACTGTTTTACCTACTGCTGATTTCCCAATCATTTTAAGATGAGAGAAGGCATATATGGATAGTCCTTTAAACTAGATAGTTTATCATATAGACACCCCTAACACACATACACACACACATACACATACATACACACATACATACGCACACACATACCCACACACATACCCACACAGATACATACACAGATACACACATAAACACACATACAGATTTACAAGTACCTTGCCTTCATTTTATTGACATTAAGATTACCTACCGTATGCCTCTTCAAAGTTAAGCAAACACATCATAATCATAGACTTGCTCTGGTTTGGTCCAAAGCTGCTGTGCTTTAGTGGTGAAGTTTATCTTTGCCCTGGTAAATCAGGACAGGGACTGTGTCCAAATGTCTTTTGAGAATGTCTCATCTAGCCGGACATTGGACCTGATATGTGCTGGTTGTATTGGTGTCTTTTAATTCCTTTTATACAAGGCAATCCACAAATCTTATATCGCTTGTCGTTTCTGGTAATCATTTATTTACTATTTGCACAAATGTTTGAGGTTATATACGTCTTTATTACCGGTATCTTGAAATGTTTTAATTTACTATAACTTTTGAAAAAGACTTTCACAAGATATTAGCAGCACCATTATTACATGTGTAGCTAAGTTCGTCAGCTGATTATGTCATTAACTGATAAATTTATAGTTCATTCTCTTTTCATTTCCTAATGAAGAATCCCCACATTACATTCACTTTTTTTCTAAGGAATGGAATGACTGATTCATAGATGGTTTGAATTTTATTCTCTTTATCCACTGCATGATTAGATATCTGGTTAACAAGGATTTTCTAATAACTCATTATCACTATCCGAGATGTAAGATTTGTGCGCACAAACTGGTGTATTTTATTAAAACTTCTACAGCTGAAGGCTAAGCTCTGTTTTTTTAATATGAAGATGACAAAAATGTTAATTAAGCCACCCTTCTTTGAATAAGTCTGATTGACAATTATAAGTCTTTTTTTGTTTCTCTTTTACCCTCTACTTAAAACTTGATGCTTTTCGGTGTCAGGGCAATGCAATTCTTTCATCGGTTAACACAGCAATACGAACCATTCACAGCACACTGGAGCTTAAATACCAAGACCAGATGAAAGCTCTCCAGACAGAGCTGGACAGGGAAAGAGAAGCAGGGGCAGCGCAAGCCTCACGACTTCGGGCACACCTTGATGACGTTCAGTTGAAGGCTGGTCAAGAAGAGCAGAGATTGTCAGAACGTCTAGCAAGTTCTCAAAAAGTAAAGGAAGGATAGAAATAGCTATTTAGCACCTGTAACCTTTCCTTGATTTGACAGATTTGTCTTATTTATGTTATGAATGCAATGCCTGTGTAAAAATAGGATGGGTAAAAGACAAATTTGTATATGAAGCATTATGTCTTGTCTTGAAAAGGAACTATATTTCAACAATAAAAAAGACGTTCTCAATTTAATTATGGTTAATTTATTTAGGGGTAAACAATTTTCACATTAAATGTTTCCAAAATTGTTCCTAGCCTGAATGATCTTGTGTTGCAGGAAATATCCAAACTTGAGAGGGAGCTACTAGAGAATGGGGACAGCTTAAGTGCATCTGTGAGACAAACTGAACAATTAAAAAAAGAGCTGAAAGAAAGGGTGAGTCTCTGGGTTTTCTTCGTTATCTACAAACTGAATTTTACACTGACAAAAAGATGCCAATGAGTTGTTATCTGTAAAGCTGGATATCTGTAGAATTTGTCTGTAATTTTAATTAAGAATATTGATGAATTGCATATGAATCTTAACAATTTGTTTGTTCATTCCGCCATTCATGATTGGGCACAGCTGACTGATGGCTTGTTTGCCTGCGATTCTTGCTCCATGGTTCTTCCCAGCTGTGACTTGCCATTGTGGCTTTTAGGGGCATTAATCTACTTTACTGTTTGAGACTTAACTGCAGAGTTGGGTGGTGATAGATACCAAAATAGAATAAAATCTTTTCAAATATTTGATATTTTTGATGCGTGTTGAAATGCATTTTCCGTGACTGATTGATTTCAGCCCCTCACTCATGAGCCCTCACCCATGGAAGACGATGACAGACTTGCATTGGAGGAGTACAAAGATTTGGTGGACAGAAAGAATCAGGAAAATAAGGTAAGCTTTATTTGGTGCCATTTTTCAGTATTCAAAAAGAAAGTTTGGGAATGCTGCTGCTGCTAGCATGAAGAGAGAACGATTGTGATTGTCTGGCTTTCTACTTTGTCTTATCTTGTATCCCATTTGTATATTTTCTCTATGTATTAAAAATGCTAATTGAACTTTAAAATGAATCTATCATTTATCTTTATTTGTTATTGATACAAATCATCTACCAATATTATTTAATATATCTATAGATGACCTACAACAGATGATAGTTTGTTGGGTTGGGTTTTATTTGCCATTCTACAAGTTTATAAGTTTAATTATTTACAATACCGGTACACAATAGCTGCTTTGAGAATATTTTGTTCTTTCTTATTTCCAAAATATAAGGAACTGACAGATAAATATGATGAGCTTGTAGAACAATTGGAGACCACACGGATACAACTACAGTCTTCTCAGAAAAGGTCATCCAGGTATTTGTGACAACTTGAATCCAAAAATAGATTTTTACATCTACAAATAAATTTATTTTCAAATTTTGTTACTTTAAATAATAATTCAACATTTATATTTCCCTTTCTTTGAATAGCGAATGACTATTAATTTTCTTTAAAGCGTATAAGATTATATAACTGCCATTAAACTACAGTCTGTAAATTTTTTTGATAATACTTTTAAAGTTCTCACAACTACACTGCTGGGAAAATCCTCTTGAAATTATTATATCTATTCAGAAGACACAATTAATTAGAAGTCTTTCAACCTTGTTTTTTATTTTCTACATTATCTTTTATATCTTTTTAATTTCATTTTTGTGAAAAAGGTTACTCGAAGAACCATATCATTCTTCATCATTTATATTCATGTGAATATTCAACAGGAGGCCAGATCTGCATAGCTCTCACACCCGTATCCCAATGCTTCGAGGTTCCAATGTGTACGACAGACTCTCAGTATCTTCTGTGGAAACATCAGAAACTGAAGACGATGACAACGTTGTGTCAGCTAAAATATTCAAAAGCAATGCGATGCATAAAATAAGTTGTGAGTTTTGTGGTTATTTCTTCAGTTTTCAGCCCAATATCTAATGCTTTTAAAAAGAGCTTACAAACTACTGTATGTTCAACAATCCTGGTTTTAGCTATTTGAAATATTCTTATCAATATAGTACTACTGTGTTTTTCTCCTTCATGTTTCAATTTGTGGAACCTTTTAAATGCCTTTTCTTACTAATGATTTTTGTTGTTTATTTTATATAGTCTATGTATTTACATTATTTTAATTGTTGATCTCGATGTTTTGTAAAGCACTATGAGCACTTCTTTTGGAATATCATCATCATCATCATTATTATCATCATCATCATTATCATTATTGTCATTTTTATGTTCTCATACATCATAGATGTCCATGTTACTTAGCTATGCAAAAATCCCAGTATTTTTCTTAGCCTATCAAATGTAAAAGGTCATGGAACTGCAGATTTTTTAAATCAAATTATAAAATCTCCAAATTTGATAAACAACTTTGCTCACTTTCAATTTTGATATTTTTCCCCTTTCCAGCGAGAACACCCAGTCTGAGCTGTGAGTTCAGCCAGATCGAGGGGTCAGATGTCCTTGACGTACAGCGCCAAAGTCTCCAAGAGAGTCACCAAGCAGAAATTATTGCTTTGGAAGACAAGCACAAAGAAGAAAAGGACAAAATGATTGAAAGATTTAACCAAGAGAAGGTATGGTTGATCTTCTTTTTTGTTGTTTTGCTACAAATCAATTATCGATCATTCAGCCCCAGTCTACATAGATGAGTTACTATCTCTCCATCAGTCTGTCAAATCACTTAGATCAAACAGTTCCAATCTGCTTTCAGTCCCCAGAACTAAAACTAAAACTTTCGGGGACAGGGCATTTGGTAGCTTTGGGCCTAAAACCTGGAATTCCCTCC
>JAULCB010262290.1:0-11490 GCA_032358575.1 Dendronotus rufus
GAGAGAGAGAGAGAGAGAGAGAGAGAGAGAGAGAGAGAGAGAGAGAGAGAGAGAGAGAGAGAGAGAGAGAGAGTGGGTGTGTCTCTGATTGTGTGTACGTATGGTTGGTGTCTGTGTGTGACTATGATAAGACCATTTTCTTCTATCTATCTATAAATCTATAAAGATCAATGATATTTATGTAACAGATAAAGGGTGGATGACAAATAATCGTTTATTAAAATCTGTTACTTATTATCATCATTAATAATACATCCTACTAGTCTAGATCCCCCTCTATATACTACACACAGTACATCTTAGATACAGCATGAATTACAGGATCCGAAGAAAGATCCTCTAGTGTGTGTGTCCAAATCCTGTAGAGCACGCATCAGACTCCTGATAAAACAGTATTGTGTCATCAGAAATGTCCATTCTTTCATCCATAGTATGTTGATAATGATAGTACCCGTGTAATAATAATAATAATAAAGTGTGAAGCAATCTCATCCCTTTAGAATTTAATCATTCAATCTATTTAATCTATTTACTATTACATTTAGCTCTCAAGTTTTTATTTCTTTTCAAATAATAATACTATGCTATTATTCTGTCCTGGTACTTATCTTGGATTTCATGTTTTTGGTGAGGGGTGTAGGCCTGTTTTCAGTCCACCACACAAAGATCTGACCAAGATTGAGTTCTTGATGGATGTTTATGTCAACCACTTCTAACAAAATGTAGCTTATTGTTATTATCTATAGCAAGCTGTCATTAGCATATTGGTAATGTCTCTGACTGCTTCTATTTCTGAATTCAATTCAGTATCTTTGCACTTTGACCTACTTCGAGGTTTAAATTTTACTACCTATAGCGCAGTCCATACTTAGATAATGTATTTTTAAGATAAGCTCTCTCTCTCTCTACACTTTAAAATGAAACTGATGTCTTTTTGAAATAAGCTCTCTCTGCTTTAAAATGAAACTACATCAATAATCTTCTCTTGGTTTCACTACATTTCATTATCGAAAGTTCATGTTGTAAAAAATGGGTAAGATTAATATTGCTATAATAATCTAAATATTATGAATTTAGTTGCTGGACCCCATGAACCAGATGTAGGTGTATGCAGACTTCACTGTGTTTTATCACTTGTGCTAATGCGAATATACTGTACGACCATAATTGAATGTGTGCGAGCGAGAAAGTATATATATATATGTTTTCTATCTATTGTAAGGGCCGTAATAAGTATGTCGTCATGTCACTGAGCTGAGTGCGTGATGATGATGATGATACAACTTTAAAAAGCCCAATCTGTACATTATAATATTTCACAAACTTGTCAAATCAACCAACTCCTGACTTAACATGAATAGGGGAGGCTGATCACTCCCCCTCACTCACTGCCTGTCGACTCTGTCTTGTGATAATTAATGATAGATATCTGAAGACCATGAAATGAATGACAATGACAGATAGTACTAGATTGTACATTAGACTTTATAGGTGTTTTTACTTTTACTGCTGAATGGTGTAACAATGGTCAGACCGGAGGGCTCTTAACTTGCGCAGCCATACGTTGAGTCCTTGGGAAAGAATATTTACCCGTATGAGTAACTCGCTATAGGCAGAAAAAAGATCTTGTCCGTCCGATAGCTGAAGTGGCCAAATGGTAACTGGCTTGTTTTACTGACAGGGATGGCGTCAGAATGAGTTAGCCTTGTGGGGGATAAATGTGGTTTTATTAAGCACTTAGAGCATGGTGGTCACTGTGGAAAAGCGCTAACTAAATGCCATCCTTTGTATCTATCTCGGCCCTAGTCCTATGCCATGACCCTCCCCTCCACTAGGTACTTATGTAGTTCTAGTTGGTTGGGAGTTATAGTTCTTCTCTGTACACGTGGATGACAGCAGTATATCGTTAGTGTCGTTCTCTAAACATATAATAACTCAGTGTGAGTAGACACTTTACAGGAGAAACACGCACAAAACTGTTTTTATTTAACAGCAAAGAGTGTTTGTTAATATCAATATAGATTGTACAATGATTTACGCATTTCTTTGGTCAATTTTTCCCCTGTTTAAAATGACATCTCAAGCTTTTTAGAAATACAAAACTAATTTTTTAGTTTTATATGTTTAGAGAACGCCACCGACGATATGTAGTATTAGAGAATCGCTGTTTTGAAGAAATGAAAGATGTAATTTATTTCATCCTGGATTGACTTGATTTTGACACATTTTGATGATTATACTAATAGTAGTAATAGTAATAGTAATAGTGATAGTAATAGTAATAGTAATAGTAATAGTAGTAGTGATAGTAATAGTAATACCAATAGTAATACTAATACCAATAGTAATACTAATAGCAATAGTAATACCAATACCAATAGTAATACCAATACCAATAGTAATAGTAATACCAATAGTAATAGTGATACCAATAGTAATACCAATACCAATAGTAATACTAATACCAATAGTAATACTAATACCAATAGTAATACTAATACCAATAGTAATAGTGATACCAATAGTAATACCAATACCAATACCAATAGTAATACCAATAGTAATAGTAATACCAATAGTAATACCAATACCAATAGTAATAGTAATACCAATAGTAATAGTAATACCAATAGTAATAGTAATACCAATAGTAATACCAATAGTAATAGTAATACCAATAGTAATAGTAATACCAATAGTAATAGTAATACCAATACCAATAGTAATACCAATAGTAATACTAATACCAATAGTAATACCAATACCAATAGTAATACCAATACCAATAGTAATACCAATAGTAATACCAATACCAATACCAATAGTAATACCAATAGTAATAGTAATACCAATAGTAATACCAATAGTAATAGTAATACCAATAGTAATAGTAATACCAATAGTAATAGTAATACCAATACCAATAGTAATACCAATAGTAATACTAATACCAATAGTAATACCAATACCAATAGTAATACCAATACCAATAGTAATACCAATAGTAATACCAATACCAATAGTAATACCAATAGTAATACCAATACCAATAGTAATACCAATAGTAATACCAATAGTAATACCAATACCAATACCAATAGTAATACCAATACCAATACCAATAGTAATACCAATAGTAATAGTAATACCAATAGTAATAGTAATACCAATAGTAATAGTGATACCAATACCAATAGTAATACCAATACCAATACCAATAGTAATAGTGATAGTGATTAAATCATGACATAGCCACCCATGACGTATCTGGCCCTCTACTCTATGCTCTATGCTGGTCACGCTGATACTACTATGAACTACTGCTATGTAGATATAATATATACTACTAGTACTACTGGATAGCTATTCAGACACGCCGCACGCACACACACACACACACACACCTTGTCACTGTCAGTGGCGTGTCATGTGTTATTATTGTGGGATCCAGTTCAGTCTTTGTAGTGTGCTGTATTCTTACTGTAAACATAATGTGTAGTTTTTAAAAGAAAGATTATTACATGTATTAATTAGTCCATATCTCATTGTCGTAATGGCTTACTACTCTAGACAGTGCAAGTACATGGCTGTGACTTTATTATTATTATCAATACTACAGGGTGGGCCAAAAATAGGGTTACAGTTACTTCATTACCTGTTTCTTTTTGTTATGCGGCTATACTGAACTGTGAACAATGTTAATTGTAACCCTACTTTTGGCCCACTCTGTATTATTCCACAGGAATCCGTGTTTGGAGGTGGATAACATTAACATTTTACAGTATTGTTTATGTATTTAGATATTTCATCAATGTATTTAAATGTATAACAATAACATTATTTTGTTGTTTTTATTTAGAAACGAGTTTTTAAAATGTCATCAATGTAACTGTAACTGTTTTAAAATATGTTTTGAGACGGTGTTGTTGTTTTCCTTTCAATGTGTTAAAGTTATGGCGTGTTGTGCTTGAGCTGTGTAATAACAACACATCATGATGACTCGACTTCTACTTCTAACTGAAGACACACTACAAAGGTTCAACGAAGACTACTTACTCTTGTTGTATTCATGGAGATAAATAATTAAATTGTGATACGACACAACCATTGCTCGTTTGTTTGTTGTGCTCCTTTACTTTTACTTTTATAATAATAAAATACTGTACAGGGGTGTAAATGGCAAATTAAAAAATATTCTGAAAACATTTTATATCCCAATAAAAATAGCAATGTGGAAACAAAAACTAATGGCTTTTCAGTCCACTTGGATAGCAAAATTATCTGAAATAAGACAACTGGCTGAAGATTTACAGGCCTGAAACTACTCAGTTTAATTAACACCTGTTTCAACACATTTAGGCTGTAGCACAAGACAAGTCGTGGCATCTCTGTTTTATATAGTCTGTCTTCGATAGGAGACTAGAACACATGGCCAAAGTCAAAGCCATAAAATACTTCTCCTTAGTCGGGGTTCGAACTTGGAACATCCTGGTGGTAGTGGTAGTGGTAGGCAAGTACACTGACCACTTGACCAATGCTGGCGGTAAAATGAGGATTCACTGCACAGCTAAACAGTAACATCGTAACAGTAACAGTTGAAATGTAAGCCAAGTTTAATTCAGTGAGGCGAAGTGGCCGAGTGGTTAGGCATTGCACTGAGACCCGAATAACCTGGGTTCAAGTCCAAATTTGGCACTTCGTATTTTTCCATGGGCAAGTAACTGAACTCCAATTACCTATATTGCAGCCCTGCTCTGCGGCTGACGCGCGAGTTATTCCGGTCTTTATTCTGAATTGAACCCAAAATGACAATGATACCTTTGGGACAATAAAAGCAAATTATTATTTTGTATTCATAAGAATAAAACACTTGTTTTCTTCTTTTGGAATGAGGAAAGTATAAATAACATGAAGTATGAAATTAATAAGTCAAAAGTATGTTTCATGAAGATCTATTACAATTAACAATGTGAAGATACATATTGCACAATTACTACACATACACACGCACGCATACACAGACACACACATACACATACACACACACACACACCATACACGCACACATATACAAGACACACACACGCACACACACAGACACACACTGGGGCAATCATCAAAAATCCAGGGGAGAGGATGAGCTGCCACATCCTGTCCCAGACTTCTTGGCCAAAAGACCTGTTCCGTCTTCTTGGGCTCGGCTGAATGTCTCGGACAACTCTGGAGGAAGGTGGAGTTTCTGGCAGAAAAACAAACAAAAAAACAGACCAAGGTTGAGAAGGACATGGCAGGAAGTAATTTCAGAAACTATCAAAAAGAAGGGATGTAAATTTGTAGATGCAGAAAGGAAGACATTGGATAGAAATCAGTGGCGAAAGTTTGTTTAAGATGCTTAAACCTTACACCGAAAGGTACAAAAGGTAAATTGATCAAGAAAGGTTGAGAAAGAAAAGGTAGAATGATTTAAAAACCACCTTTTTTTTGACACAACGTTCACAACAGGAGATTTAATCAAATTATACTTGATTATAAAATCTGTTTAACCTTACACCGAAAGGTACGTAAGGTAAATAGATCAAAAAAGAAGAAAAACTTGTGCAATAAATTTTCAAGGCGCAGTTGTGGTCTATGGCCTATAAAGGTAACAAACTTGCACACCACTCTGATGTCTATGGTTCTAATCTTGGTTGGGATGAGTTTTCAGTGCTTGACTTTGCTAGCCTTGCTGTGTGGGTTCAAGTCCTATCAAAAATGGTCTATAGTAAAAAGGGTACCGTTTTTGTATACATAATATATTATATAACCTTTTCTTTTTTTTTTTTTAAAGGGGTCAAGCTTTGAGAAGCTGTAAAGGATTTTAAAATGCGTTAAAACTAATTTTTAAGCCTTGTCAAAATAACAAGAATAGGTGTATCAAAAGATAACTTGTACTTGTACATACAATGACCACTCAAGGGCTGCACTGATCTAGTGTGCGCATTTTGAAGCGTCATTTTATATATATTGCAATTGCAGTGATTTTTTATTTGTTAGATTGATTGTTTCAGTGTATTAATGGATTGACCATCTTTTTTAATCGCTTGATAAAATGAAATAGTAATAATAATAATAATAATAATAATAATAATAATAATAATAATAATAATAATATTAATAATAATAATAATAATAATAAAAGTAATGGATGGCATTTATAGAGCGCATCTCCACGTTAGTGCTTGATGAGCTAGTAATACAATGGCAGAAAAACAATATCATTATAAGGGATATCAGTCAACATTAGCACAAGAAAAGACGGCATAAAATATTATATATCTTACACATAGTTTAGTAAAATAACTGACTGGTTACAATTCATTTAACAGCATGGTCTCATTAGGTATAAAATATGTAAATAGTAACCAAGACAACTGAACCAATTTGAACCAAGCCAGCTAGCTCACTCGTCCTCACCTCGATGGTAAACTTTTTCCTGCGAAGCTTGAAGGCCAGGTCTAGAGTTTCGGGTTGAGTGGGGATCAGCGAGTTAACGCGAGGAAGTTGGACTAGTCGAAATAAACCTGTGGGGAGGGAAATAATTGGAGACAACAAGGGTTTTAATTTTAATATGTAATACACGTCGTCGGTCGACAATTTCATTTCATTGATAACTAAAGAAGAGAAACAGGCATTGGAAAATTTTCAAGGAATAAAGGTAGGAGTAATTTCGTTGCTGGAAGTAATTTACAATGCTGAAAGACGAAGGCATAATAAGAAAGAAAATGGGTTTTTTTCGTCATCGGTAGAAATCAAACCCACGCCTGCCTCAGTATCACTACCTGCCTTACTCGTCAGTACAGAATTAAGCCTAGCATGGCAGAGCACTGGAATACTTGACCAAAACATACATCAATTTCTGGCGGTCCAAACAAACCCACACCGGGGTACTAGTACTAGTAGATCGTGTGGGGCTAAAAATTGGTCGTCAACTTTCGCGGGCTTATAAAACAATCTGTTTGGTATACTTGATCCAAAGAAATCTCAGCACAGAAACTGGACCATACACGCACTGCAATGTGGCAAAAAGGGAAATCGTGTCATTGTCTCCAGATGATGGCGTTGGCTGTTAAGAAGAAGAAGAAGAAGAAGAAAAGAAAGACAGAAAGAGAGAATATTAATCATACACCCGATATTTCTACAATACGCACCGTGATATTCTTTGAAGACGGGATTCTTTTCCTGATCAGAGCCTGCAAAGCTGTCGAGGCCGACCACTGTGTCACACATGTCGTACAGCCGAGACGCGTGGCTCTCATCCTGCAGTGGGTGGGGTGGGGGGGAGAGAGAGAGGGGAAAGCCAAGCGTTAACTGGATTACATGAAGAAATGTGAAGAATGAAGAAATCTCAATTATGTCACAATTATGCTTTTGTTACAAGAGAAGAAGAAAAGAATGGTCTGAAATCCTATTTGTTTAGTTCTCTGAAGTCAAAGTTGCGTATGTTTTGTAAAATGGACAGGAAAAATTATTCGACTATTATCAAATTAATGAAAATATACTGAAAATAGAGAAGAATTAGAACAATTTAGTGTAGACGATAATTGGAAGATGATGGAGAAAAAAAACATCACACGTTAATTAATAATGATAAAGGATTCGACGACAAACCTGGAAGAGGTGAGTGGGTACGGTAACCACGGCGACCGCCATGGCAGACCTCAGCATGGATTTCAGTGCCAGCAGGAACAGGGCCAAGGAGGGATCGTAGTTTCCCGTGGTGGCGCCGCCATCGCCCCGTCTCATTCCTCCGTTCTCCAGCCACACCGGGGACCCAATGGCGTGGATGCCTGGACAAAAGGTGAGCCGGAATAATAATAATAATGATAATGATAATGATGATAATGATAATAATACATAACATTTATATTGTGTAGCCTGCAGTGTATGTTCTCTCATTTTTACATCTAAATGAGAGGCAACACGAAGTAGGTGACATACAAATTTGTTTGGTTAGCAGCTGAGTAATGCATCCAGAGTATTGCTCATAGCGCCATTCAAGGACAGGGACAGTAGGCTTATCACCTGCTTGCCATAGCTCCTGATCCATAGTATTTCCCAGTTCTGTGTTATGTCAAAGTCAAAGGTGATTTATTGGGGGATCTACCTCATTCACCAATTGAGACTGAGCACAGAGCTTGGTGCTGACACTGCGCAAGCGGTATATAAGGCATTGGATAACAAAACAAAACAAATTTATATTGTGCATATATATTCATGAAAGAATGGAATGGAAAGGAATTCATCCTCCCTGGTAGGGTGTACTTTCAGTCAGTTAATTTACCAGAATATAGTTCAAAATGCGAGTTTATAGAATTCTCTGATAAATTTTATGAATTTTCCAGATTACTCAGAAACAAAAGACTGGGTGTGTTACTCTACTAACAAATTATGTTTGGATATCAAAATAAAGTAACTTCACCCAAAAAGTACTCTGGAGTCTTGAGCAGCGTGGAGTGGACACAAGTCGTGTCAGTACAGAAGCCACTCTCTGGATAGGAAGCTAGTCTATCGCTGGAGATTAATTACTTTCCCAACTGACAACATGGGCAAGTCGGTATGTATTTCTATATTAGGCTGGGTTCAGTGAGGAAAATTGTGTAAAGGGATACATACACCCAGGAAATGCACACACACACACACACATATGCACACACACCTACACACACACACAGCTACACACACACCTACACACACACACATAGTGTAGAAGAAAATCGCACAGGCAGAAGCCCACATAAATATATGGATCCCAATTCGAGGAAGAAAGGATTAAAACTTTAGTCTGTTATTTTTGTACCTACCAATTCTGAGTATTCTCCTGTCCTTTACATCGCAGTCTGTTCCAAAATTGCCTGCCTTGATCCTCGCCCTGATATCCTGGAGGAGACGGACGTAGTGTGGATTCATCGATTCGATAGGACACCTGGGGAAACATCGAGAGATAGAATCAAGTGTTCCTGCTGACCTCAAACACTAAAATAAATAACCTGAGGCAAATGGGTGTAGTGGTTTCACTTGTAGGTTTAGGTGTATACTTTAGGTTGCATAATCCAACTTTAAGATGCATGTTTTAAGGCTCTCACTCATAGTCTTAGGCAATATCTTTAATGGTTGGAGAGAAAACTAAAATTTGGCAACGCACGAATACAAACACAGAGTAATTATTAAGCTTGTTGATAGAACAAAACCCATTCTAGGTCACAATCAACCGGGTTGTGGTGTTATTATCCATTTTCATTTTCATTAATTAAATTTAATTTTTATTTCCAAAGAGTTAATGAGGGTTTCATTTTGGTTCAAACTAGCGGCGTGGGGTTGTAGCATCTCGTCGTAGCGTGCCCTCCTTACCTACACTCGCCCTCGTCTCCTTGTTTCAGCGTCAGAGGATCGGAGAAAGTGATATCGGCGGGCTGTACCCTGTCTTCTCCCATGGTTTTGGTGAGGTCGTAATAATGGCCAAAGGACACAGCACTGGCTGCTGGAGAACTCTGAAAAATTCAACAAGGATTTCAGTCTGCTTGAGGTTATTTTTGGTTGTTTGGTATTTGTTTTTGGTCGGAGGGGGGGGGGTTTGGGGGGGGGTTCTGGGGGGGAAAGCCCACAAACACGTTTTTGGTCATGCGAGACACTTATATGAACGGGTTAGAATATTATAGATAGTTGGATTATACATAATTTCTTAAGCCTTCAAAGTTTCAACCCAGAGAGGTCAGATCAAAGCTGGTGGGTGAACCCTCCTTTTTATAGTCCATCTTCGATAGGACTTGAGCTCTCGCGGCAAAGTCAAACCATAAGCACTTATAAACACCTACCAAGTCTTACTTTTGATCTCTTTCTGTTCAGCTTTCCTGTTGTTACCATCCATTCTAGTTTTTCCCTCTCATAACATGTCCTATGCAATTTTTGTTTGTTTGGATGCCTACTAGACATTGGTTAATTTGATATACGATAAGACAAATACAATCTTTCTCATCCTACTTCTGTCAACTAAAACATGCTGTGCTGTACACACACACAAACACGTAGATATCCACAGACACATATCGTCCTTGTCACAAACCTCCATGGTTGGCTGGTTCTCATAACGCCAGGCAATCTTCATTTTCTGGTCTGTGGCCTCCATCTGTGATGAGAAAGATAGAGATAGAGCAACACTTTATGTTAAATAACAAAACAGTTTAACAAACCCAAAAAATAGAAGCAAATGCAAATTCAAAAGTTTCAAAGTTAGTAGTTTTACACCCCTTGTCAACACAGACAGGTCATCCTAAAGACGGGACAGGCTCCTTATCATAGTCCATCTTGAAAGGATTCCAACCCACACAGCAAAGTCAACAGTAGTTATTGGGGCATCTACCTTGTCGAGCTGGGTGTCGACAAAACAAAAAACAAAATTCTATTCTATTCAATTAAATATAAGAATATATTTGTGATATTTCAAGCATAATGAATGATTACAGACACCTTCCACTGATCTTTCAGTTCAATATTTCTATCCCCCCAGTCCATGCTTTTTCAATACTTTTAATGCAATCTTTCATTTACCTGCTTTGAAGAAGGAGAGAAGAGATCTGTGGTTCTGGATTGTTGGACAGTAGGTTTTGCATTGCTTTCAATTGGTGAAGGAAGTTCCTACAGTTGGGAAGAAATGAAATTTAAGTTACACAAAAAAATGATGAAATCACAGCAATTAATTGGGACTATTCTAGTGAATCGACTAACTGCAAGAGGTGAGGAGATTGATAAAAAGCGGCTCCAATTATCAGGAGACAGGTGGTCTGCATAAACTCGTCAATAAATAAGATGAATCAGTGATGCAATTTATTGCAGTGAGACTTGGAAAAAAAATACAAATAGAATCATAATAATATTTTTCACACAAACGTTATAGTTTCAAACTGTCTCTGGCAACAAACAAAAAGTAGAAAAAAAATCAAATAATACAAAAACCAAAAACCAAACAAAAGATCTAGACTGGAGTAACAGTAATAACCACTACCCATTTCGATTCCTCTCACCGTAACCAGTTGTTGAGGATCAGACTCGGCGCTGGCAAGAAGCACAGACTGTTGCGTCATGACCGCCTCCGCTACAAAATATTTCATCAACAGCCTGGCATAGCTACCATACACGTCTTCCTCTGAAAGTGAGAAATTGGGAAAATCGTCGTGCTATCCAACCATATTATTGGCAGTGTAGTATGTAATCCTCTCAAGACACAACTTGCAAATATTACAGGAGACAGATGAGTAGAGACTGAATATATTAAGTTACTGGTATTAAGAAGATTAAAACATTAAGGGACAAGGATGTCTAGTAGTTTCAGAGTAAAAACTGAATATTAAGAATGATCAAACACATAGTAGGCCCAAGAAATGATCAAACACATAGTAGGCCCAAGAAATGATCAAACACATAGTAGGCCCAAGAAATGATCAAACACATAGTAGG
>JAULCB010262512.1:0-12166 GCA_032358575.1 Dendronotus rufus
CATGCCTTACCATTACCACACACCTGCAAACATACGAAATGAAACGACCAAACGCTGCATCATAATAATAATAATATAATATAGTACCTATTTATAGACAGCAGATGAGCTTCTTTCCCCCAAACCATCAGGGAGTAGAAGAATGCACTGCCTGATGAGAATATGAATAATATTATGGTATACCAATCTTGTGGTACGTAGCTGCAGTGTACAACTACTACTATCAAGATCAAGATCCAAGATGGCGTCCGCATCGGAACGTGACATTTAATTTTAAGGCAATGAAGAGGTGCCTACATCAACAAAGCGCAGCGTTTGTCGTCAGCGTGACGGTGGCGTTGGCTGCCAAAATATGAGAAGAAGAAGAAGGTCACTTGTTGATTGGCGATAATGTCGTGTTAGTGTTTGCTCGAATTCGGCGAGTGCGTTGTTTCATGAGTATGAGCAGAACCGCCTGGAATTGGAATGTCGACTGAAGTCGCTTCGGTTGGAGTGAGAAGAGAACGGTGTTGTATGTGGTGTAGACGGCCAGGGTGTAAATGGCGAATCAAACACATATCATGTAGGTAATCTGAAACATTTCACATTCCGCCCGACGAAATTCATCATCGGGTCGAGTATACGTCGGCAGCCTAAAGGCTAAGACCAAGGGTGATGTTCCATGGTACGTATTTTGCATCCGTATTGCAGGTAACATACGTACGATAATACGGATCCCTCACTATTTCCCGTAACCGGTTCCATGCGATACGTAATACGCCTACCTATAAAATAAATATATGCAACACATCATGGAACGCCACCTTAATGGCCAGCGTATCCGCCTGGAAATCGAAGGGTCAAGGGTTTGAATCCTGACTGGGTCCGACGTTGAGTCCTTAGGAAAGACTCTTTATTTACACAATTGTCATCATCCTATCGGAGACGGATGTAAAATTCGGAGGTCCCCCTGGCGTTGTCTTTGTCCGAAAAATTGTACTAACAACAGGCTGCAGTTTCGTCTGCTTTTGTACACATATTTCGCGGGAGATACATGTGGTATTGTGAAGAGCATGGTGATGACAGCGGATAAGCGCTATATAAAAAATGCACTCATTTATTATTATTTACTAATGGCTATTACTATTATCATTTATATACTCCTCAGACATCGATGGTAAATAGTAATGTAATGTGAAAATAAAAACTAATGGCTTTTCAGTCCACTTGATGAATGGTTAAAATTCTGAAATAGAGATAATCTGACAGACCCCTGCTGTAGGCTTGGTATATTAGTTACAATTTTGGCTCCCTATAATAATTGGTATAATAATGTTAATTGATATAATGTCAACTGGAAAATAAACATTTAACTATAAATAGTTAGCTTTTGCGTTGTGGTCACCTCGCGGCGGTCGTCGGCTGGACTATTCCGGTCTGAACCGTAGCCGGCTGCGTACTCACGTTGTATGTGTTGTTGAACATTGCTATTATTATATTAAATACATCACGCCCGAGTGGTTAGAGGCGTGAGGTATCTAATCCGGACGTCGTGGGTTCGAGCCCCGCATGGTGTCGAAAAATGTTTTTTCTTATTATTTTCTTCCCTAGGCTTCGTCTTTCGGCACTGATCATTTATACTTCCATCTAATTCTAATGGGAACGCTGCGTCTAACTTATACTTATAGTATAGGCTACTGTTCAAAATAAGTAACACAGAGGGAAGGAACTACATTGCTGGAAGTAATGAACAGTACCGAAAGACGAAGCCTTCTACTTCTACTTCCCATCTTCATTGGGAATTTTACTTCGCACATCTACTCCAATTCCATTCCAATGTCTTTCGTGTTGTTTTCTGTCGATAAAGGGGCAACCCGAAACGCCCAGTGGTTTTTTTTTACCGTCTTGTCTCTTTCAAACCGTCATATTATATCCTTGAAGATGACATTGTACGTTGTTGTAGTACTTGTAGCCTCCCCATTCAATTTACCTTCACCTCTTGAAATTGTGCTTACATTTCTATCCACTACTCTATTCCGTAGATCGTAAGGTCATAATTTGTAGCCTTGGTCGTCTTCATTATCCAATTAATAATTTTAATAATGATAGCAATACGAAAGAATACGACATATTACGCACGATACATCCTTGTTGAGCTCTTGGTTTTGATTTCCGAGTCAATTGCACTGTTTTTTTTACACTAATGTAGAGAATCCATGAGCTTCAAACTTCTAGTATTAAGTATGTACTAGTACTAGTTAGTAGTAGTATTGTACAAGTATCATCCATAATAAGATTAAGATGATTCGCACTGTCAAAGTCAAAAGCATTTTCAGAAGTCTGCAGTGAATAGCTCACTCAATTAGAGTTAGAGTTAGAGCGTTGATGAACCGATGTTGTGGGAAGGGGGTGGTGCTGAGACAGGCATAGGTTTACTACCCATTGTCAACAGTACATTGTCTTATTTTCTCTCCCAATCCGCAATGGTTTCTTACTTAAATCTGTTTCTTAAAATTTTGTGGGAAAAGAAACCTCTATAATTAATATCATGACTTGTCAAAGTTGAGCCTGCAGTGTAGGTTCACTCATTTTTACTTCTAAATGACTAAATGAGAGGCAACACAAAGTAGGTGATATAAAAATTTGTTTGGTTAGCAGCTGAGTAATGCGTCTAGTGTATTGCTCATAGCGCCATTCAAGGACGGGCACAGTGGGTTGCCGTAGCTCCTGATCCATAGTATTTCCCGGCTCTGTCACGCCTGTGACTGTGTTTTGTCAAAGGTGGTATTGAACCTCATTCACCATTTAAGACTTGGCATGGAGCTGAGTGCCAACATTGCAAAAGCGGTAAAAGGTATTGGATAACAACAACAACAAACTAGTTAAAGTGTATATATATAGGGTTATAGTTATGGTTATCAACTGGCCACATACGAAGAATAAGACAAAATATTGTTAAGACAAATGTGAAAATGAATACGAAACTTTATTTTCTCAAGCAGAACGTACAAAACATTAACTGATAACCCATATGACACCACAATATCAATTATTAAAACTAGAAAATAACTGTTTTCAAAAATTCAGTTGGTAAATAAATAAAAGCAAAAAATCTCATATAAAAAGCATATGATTGAATCAAAATATTCTTTTAAAACATTCAATGTGAAAAAACTTGCAGATGAGTAATTCTTATAAAAATGCAAACTGGTTGTAACTGATAAAGAAGACAGGGGTGGCATGGCAAGGAAATATTTTTTTTAAAGTTGGAAAAGTTATTTTTGTTGTTTTTCTTTTTAAATAATGAAAAAGAAGTTCATTGGTAAACATATTTATAACATAATACTGTATTGCTGAGGACAGCTGTACGCTAGGTGAAAAAAGATGGCAGTTTATCACTTTTAAATACGAATAAAGAAAAGGGGTTGGGGCAGTCAAATCAATCATTCAACCTTAAATAAATAATAGGACCAAAAAAGAAACAAAAAAACCTAAAACAATATTTCAGAAAACTATATTCTTTCTTCACCATTTCGTTGAACGTTCTATGATAAGAAGAAATATGAAAAGGAAATTGGACATGCAGTAAAAGAAGCAAACTATAAATGCATCGGCATACAATCTGCAAAGAAAAGAGAAGAGACAGCAGAGCAAAGAAAACTTACACAACTGACCAGGTGGCAAAAGAAACAACAGATACAATTGCAGGGGAAGACCTGCAGCACAGCAAAACAAAAAATACCACTCATCATCATATTTCAATATTCCTCAGCTCTTCAACCTGACTTCAATTCTTATTATCAATCATTTGTGTTCTCTGTTATCTAGTGGGATCACTTTCTCTACAACTACAACCTTGGTTTTTGACTAAGAACCAATGGGAAAAAAAAGAGTAGCAGTAGCAGTATACAATACACAACTCAGTCAACCTAGACTTCTACTTTGATATTGGGGAATAAACCTTTAGATGGAAATAATAGCCTTTGTACAATTTTTTTTATTACCCAAATGCATCTTTGTATCACAGTAATAAAATTCAAATCACAAAATATTGGAAGCAAGAGACAAAGATATCTCGACTTGAATAAATGTGGTCAGAAATGTGGAACATTCCCAGTTCATGAATAAAATGTTGACACACAAAACGCCTACCTTCACTTTTGATCATTTCTGCTTTAACCGGGAATTACCATTACCACTATATCCATGTCAACTAAAGAATTAGACACCATTGATTTTAGGTTTGTTAAACTTTGCAAAGGAAATCAGAAGATAGACAAAGATAAGAAATGATAAATGTGCAGTTTTCAATTTGAATGGGTATAGAAATTGAAACCGTCCCAATTTAGTTATATCAGACTACTAATAATATTTCTCTTTCAATAAATATTCCAAATTGAAGGTACAATTTCAAAAATGTCAACTAATGACGCTTCCTTGTTTGAGGTTGAGTGTGTAGTAATGTTCAAATATTCGTATCTCTTTTCCGGGTAACTAATGTCAAGTTTGGACATTTGAATAAAGTTTCCTTTTCCTTAAGGACCACCACTAAAAACCCCATAATATAACTTACATCTACTCATACTCATAGCTGTAAAATTGTAGGGTGGTTAACAAAAATCTACAGGAGATAAATACAAATTCATTCTAAAATGGGAAAAGGTTTTGTTTACTAAAAAACAAACTAATGGGAAAAGGTTTTGTTAACTAAAAAACAAACTAAAACTAGACAAATTCAACGTTAAAGGAAACTCCCAATAACTGTCATTGTCTTAAACTTGATAATGGATAAAATCGAAAATCACAGTTAAGTTTAATTCAATGGTATCTGATTGTAAACAATCAAACATACAATGAAAATGGTATCTTATAATGCAAAAAACATAAGAACTCGAGACAGATATCTCTTCGAATAAAACAATGCTACAAATAATTCAAGAAGAAGAAATTATAAGGTCTGGTGAACCTTTAACCATCTTTGTTTAAAGCATAGATTTCTTGTGATTAGGAAATATTATGTGAAACCATCAAATATTTTTGGAACAGAGATATTGGATGAAGATGAAAAGGTTGATGAATGAAACTCATTGAAGCAAATCATTTTCTAAAATACTTAAACATTTTTTGAGTGTGTTTTGCTGACTATTCTTTGAGCTACATTTATCAAAAACTATTACTGTATAATGTATAGTATAGGTCAAACATTAATTTAAAAAACATGTCCAATTTGCAATAATGAATGAGTGAAGCTTCAAAAGATAAAAAAAGTAACCTTTAACTTTAATTTCTATTCTATCAATTTGGCAAATCTACCAACTCATCAAACTGCATACCTTGAGGCATAAGTAATTATAAAGAATCATCAACATACAAGTGTAATACAACCGAGTAACCAAAACTCTGGAATTGTACAGATTGATTCTGAAAGCAAATTTCCAACAACATTTTAAAACTGACTAGAAAAATGGTTCAATAAATACCAAGTTAACTCATTTTTTTTATCAACTTCTCTTTTGCTCTTATACAGAATTTCATAGGTACCAAAAACTTGATTTCAACTTTCAATAGTTAAAATACTGGCATAAGGTTGTGATCAAAAAGTTATTCCCTAAAGATTTGGTTCAAAATGATAAAAAGAATTAATAATAAATAAACAAAAACAGGTTGATTCATACACATCAGTTACAGTCATTTCTAGAAGCCAACCGCTAACCTGTTAAAAATGTGAGGACAGTCACTGAGCAACACGAGACAAAACCTTTTAAAATTCACTTTTCAGTGTGGAATTGGAACTCAAGAAAAACATTTTGAGAATGGGTAAAGATTTTATAAACACAAAATAAAAAAACACAAAATCATTCTCATGATCTCAGTACTTTTCTGCATTATTGTTTTAAAACATTCCAATTCAGGATTTGTTTTATACATATAAGAAACAAACAAAAATCATTAATTTGAAAATATAATAATAATAATATTTTTACAGTGAAATGATCCAAAAGTATGGCCTATCAGTATCATACCGTTTCATTAATAGAGAATGATGAACACATTATGAATATTCAATATGATATGAATCTATTGCATCATTTGACTCAGAAAGGCACTCTATCACAGTTCATGCAATCAATCACTTGGATAAAAATTCATTTCATTATTATCTTTCAAAAAAATAAAAAATTGTTTCTCAAACGCAGCTGAAAAAGAAAGGATCTCTCTTCAAAAAGCGATGCTAAATGTAGAAATTTATTTTCTATAATAAAAAAAAGAAGGAAAAGAATATATTCCAAAAACCTTGAATGACCAAAAATATTGAAGAATGTGGCAACTATACTAAGATTTTTTAAAGATTCATTTGACTTACATATCATTTAAAATATAAATAAATGTTAAGCTAAAATGTTTTCCGAAAAAAAGGAATTTGTCTAACTTAATGGAATGAAATTTACTGAAGGAGTTCAAAGGAGACTGAAAATATATATTAAAATGATACAAATTCTCCTGCTTACAATTTTAAAACAATTTGACTCTTGAAAAACTCACATGTTGCAAAACATAACCATTTACAGTTCTACAAAAACAAAGCTATTAATATTTAAATATTAAGAAAAAATATAGGGGGAAATTAAACCCTATTAAAACATAAATTTTAAATCTATTCCTTTTAAAGATCATATAAAGGTTTGCAATTACTGTTTAATTCCTAGCATATTACTCAAATTTGTTATATCATACAGGCAAAATCAAAGCAATGAAAAAGTTATTTTCATGCTTGGATCAAAATATAACAGCTATTTCCATGCTAGAATTCCAACTCAATGCTTGTTAATCTGAGATTAAGACCTACTTATCTAAGATATGCTAAATACAACACGAAGTCACTCATAAAAATTAGTACAGGTAAGTCGAGTTCTATTAAAGAAAAGTCACAAAAGTTAGCATTTGACAATAACAATGGTAAAAAAATTCGGACAGACACAAGGTCAGAGCAAAAATTCTGATGGTCAAATTCCAAACATTCTTTGTTCAATTATGATTTTCTACTAGTACATTGTAATGCGGAAATCGTTGTAAAAGGATGTAATCTCATACAACATTGATTTTGTACACAAGCATTACGGACTTATCACCATATGAAACCTCTGTGTCGTGTTTTCTTTGCATTATCCTAAAAATTCAGTTCCCATGTTTTCAAGGGCATTTTGGACATTATTTGGATTAGATTTCTGTGAGAAATATGCCTTGATAGCAGCTCATCTTTTTCATGGGCTTCAAATACTAACGATATGGTTATGTTACATTTTTTTCCCGACTAGCAATCCCATAAAACATAAATGGAAAAGTGGGTGATATCTACAAACTGCATTCATATCATTGACTTTATGCAAAAGAGTCATGGTAAAAAAAAAGTGAAGTAATGAAATATGAATTTTATAAGGTGCCAAGATATTCTCAATGATTGAAAAAACTTATAAATAACTCTAAACAAATATACTGATCATTGCAAAAAGCACTATTCATCTTTTCTTTAAAACTCGGCCATTAAGAAAAGTTGAAACAGAAAATAGAGTTATAATGCAGTACAATGTTTTTATAATCAATGAATATGAAACAACATGCTGATTTATATTTGGCAAAATTTTCAAGATGGGCAAAAATTATGGAAGACACAACTTAGTCATCAATAATACAAAAATGATATTAAGATTTTGTTTCTTTTCTAACTCTTATCATTCAAACAGCAAGGGAAAAAAACCTTAAATTTTCAGTTTCAGAACTTTTAAATAGTATTTTTTTCTGAGATCATGGAATGTTAAAGAAAGTGATCATTATCACAATACTTTCTGGCCAAAAATATAAATATATAAAAAATTGAATAATAATCAAACAAATAAAATATGAATAAAAAGACGACATATTTATTCTAATCTATCTTCTATTGTCTAAATTTCTGAAAAAATATTCATGAACGCTACAAATTATTCACTGATTTTCAATTCTTAAAATTAAACGTGACGTAACATCAAAAATCAACTTGAAACTAAACATATTTACAATTTTCATTTAAGACCATTTCATTCCAGAATATAAGGCCAAAGATTTAAAATCATATGATCAGGGAAGTTGACAGGCCACTTGTACAATTGAAATACATAATAATAAATAAATCACAGTTGAAGGTCTTTTTAAAAACAAGAAACAAAGTTTAAAAACACACATATCTGAAACTGTATTCAATAATAATAATAAATCTTTGTTTTTGTCAAAACGTTCACACTCACTCCTATTTATTTTAGTTTCCCCCCTTGTATTGTCTCAACTGTTGTCGTGATACACTTGTTCAGAATGGAAGAAAAAAAACCCTGTGGAGGCTGATAACAATAAGAAATTCAAATGCAACACATTTCACGCACAAACACACAAATCAACAAATCAATTTTTAAAATTTCAAAAAAGGAATACATTTTTTCCCCCTCAAATAAATAGTCAATATTTGTAAGTTCAAAAATAAATTGAATAGAAATACAAAAATGTGAAGCCCAAGAAATTTACAGTGATTAGATACAAATGCTATTAAAGCTTGACTAGTAGTATTAAAGAGATTCTTCAAAAAACATTTTCACATTTGAAATATGAAATGACAAAGATTGTAAATGTTTGTAGCTGATAACTATGCACCACAATTACTTGTCTTGAGTATGGATTAAATCAACTAAATAATAGCCGTACAGAAATATGTGACTGCTTACTTCTTTTGCGCTCTTAATTTCTATGGAACAAAAAGTAACCTTTCAACATCTTTAAACACTATTTTCTTCAACTTAAAAGACACGCTTGATATCAAATAAACATGAAAAAACCCAACAAAAAAATGAAGATTATATTTTTTTTAAAGATATGGAATGCTTTTTCTTCTTCTCTGAATGGACTTATAAAAGTTTGAGACAAACATTTTGAGTGAAAAGAAAAATCTGAGAAAAGTGTTAAATATAAAAAGTTATATAAATATATGTATTTACAGTTCTACCCAATCAATGTTTGAGGGGGGGAAATCACAGTTATAATATACAAATATACAAAAAAATATGTCAAAAATAATCTGCATGCAATAAATATGAAGTCTATACAATCTACATATCACTGTATAGATGGTTACAATATTCAAGATAAATGCTGATCCATATGAAATCGAATTAAGAAAATTCCCTGCAAACTTTAAAAATCCTTTCAAAAGGAAAAAAACAAACCCAAACATGTCTTAAAAGTTAAAGAAAGAGTGTAATCCTGTTTAATGTCAACACTTTTTCTTTTAGGCGAAATACCAATTTGTCAAACTCGCATGTCAAAATTTTCTTACTTAAGTTAAATATTCAAGTGAACAGACCTGTAAAAAGAAGTGTATCAATAAGAACTACTCTCATACAAACTAGAAAAAGAAACAAAAATAGAGATCCAAGTTCTGTCTACTTTAAGATTTAGATTCGGTAGAAGCTGACTAATGTAAAAACATTACAGAGAAGAAAAAAAAGGAGGAGTGGGAGAGGAGAGGGGAAATATGATAAAAATGCTGAAATTGTAAAGTTAATATCTTTATAAAAGAAAGAGGATATAGGTGAAGGATGATTGCATTAAGAAGTAGAAGATGAGTGAGTGAGACACAGAGAGAGAATTCACAGATAAAAGGCCAGTAAGACAGATGGTTTGACCAAAAATTAGCCGTAGAAAAGGATCTAAAGTTTCAAAGTTTGTAGTTTTACGCCATTTTTAACACAGAAAGGTCATATCAAAGGCGAACGTCCTCTCTGATAAGGACTGGAACCCACACAGCAAAGTGAAGCCATAAAAACTTGCCCCTGTGAGGATTTGAACTGCGGACATCTGCATGGACAACAACGGTGCCAGAAAAGAATCTAGAAGGCAGACTTTGAGACATGATGTAAACAAATTAATTAATCTTGCTCTAATTACAATTTTAAAAATTCAAACCATAATAAAGAGCAATTTAAAAAATTGAGACTAGAGTTGACGCTCATTTCTACAGAAATATCTAAATAATGAAAACGATCTAAAAGATTTACGTCAGGATTAAGAAACTTCAAAACAAGGCAGCTTGTAACACCTGTTTGCTTTAACATTATTTGCTAATTAGAATTAGGTATCACATGATTTTAAGATTTTATCTTTTGCTTTTAATGAACTATCACTCATAACTCAAGATTTCAAAATGCTATTTTCACGCCAGAAAAGAATTACAAATCTCACTTCAGTGACATATCTTTTAGTTACATCACCTGGCATATAAGGGACATTTTAAGTTTTAAGAGAATAACAGGTCTTACTTTTTTTCCAAGAAGTTTCTAAAAACTAATTAAAAAATATATATATTTTTATGACAAGCAATCTCACAAAGTTTTGAAAAAATAAATAAATTACATTTTTTTCACAAGATATTTTTGTTGTTGGTTTGTCATAGTTTTACTTCTAATTACATTGTTATGTTATTGTAAAGTACCACTGAGCATCTTATATATCAAGTGCTATAATTCAAATCTATTACCATTCTTATCATCACTAGTATTATTATTATCAACAAAAGATGTTCAGTTCAGATTGTTAAGCTGATCATTTCAGAGTTGCGTTGATTTAAAAAAAAGTTTTTATGTTCAAGAGCTTGGTGTTTCATGATAAAAAAATATAGTTTGTGATAACTAACACACACATTGGCTCCTGTAATTGCATATTGATATCTTCAATTATGGAAATATTACAAAACTTCAAAATATGGAAATATTATAAAAGGTGAACGAAAAAGTATTTGATAATAAATAATAAGTCAATAAACTATTTATATAAAAATATCACTGAATACAAAATCAAAGGGTTTTCTCACAAAGCTTACTGTTGTACAATAAATCACACAAAACTAATAAATTGATTTAAAAAACCCAAACCTCCTCAATAATTCTAAGTAGTAAACCTTTTCAGCAGGCTTTTTCAAACATCACAGTTCTTTTCATTTTTTTCTCCCCAAAAATGCTTTGTTGAAAATACAAGCATATTCTTATCAGACATTCTGGCTAAGGGCTGACAACATGACTAAAATGTGAAGGAAAAGTATCTTTAAAATCTAAGGATATATCACATCATATATATATACGTAGTTTCAATAATATCAACTTAAAACAAGACAAGTTCAATGACCTTTTTATCACAAAATAGACAAGTTTGGATTACAGTTTAAAATTCTGACTAGAATACACAAAACTTTGTGTTCGTTGGATTCTGAAATAAAGAAAATCTATGAAAATATTGAACTTTAAAGAAATAACTAATCAAGAAATCTCAATTTTAAGTTTTTTTTCTCTTCTTTCTTTAAATCAAAATAGAGGAATAAAGCAAAATTTGCTCCTCATTACTTCAAAATCAAACCGTTTGAAGTATTTAAAACACTTCAACACCATCTGAATGGAACTGCCCGGGGACGATCTGCACCTTCTTTAACTAATGGCTTGTGATACTCTCTTCCTGGACAGGAGTGGATTTGGGCCCAGCAATATTCACAGTAGTATTGCAAACATGTAACATTTGCACAAAAGAATGGTGCAAATTTACCGGCACATCTTGCTCCATGACATTCATCACACATTTGGTCATCAAGTACGTAGGGTTTGACTTCAACCTGGAAAACACAACCAAGACACCTGTTATGAAACCTGTGCTAACTCAACTTCATCCTTTCACGATGAAAATGAAATATAGAAACCGAAGATATTTTACAAAAATTTATGAAGCCATTCTATACCATATATCATATTGCCATATCCCAATGAGGTTCAACATCAATTCCTGCTGATTCATTGGTTGTTTCTCTTGGCTTCTGAGGGGCAGTCCATCACGTCCCATTAACCTTTATAATCTGCTGAAATGCTGCAAAGCGATGCTCTACCACTGGTTATCCTAGCTATCGTCTATCGGTTGATAAGCATCATATTTCCGTTGTGGAACTCATTTTTACCAGAGATAAAGACGACAGAATAGTGAAAGAATAAGTAACCTTTCATTTTGTGCTTTTTATCGACACAGTATGCTTACTTTCATGGATCATTCAATTTGTTTGTTATCCAATGCCTTATACCGCTTTCGCAGTGTCGGCACCCAGCTCCATGCCAAGTCTTAAATGGTGAAT